>PVIU01009928.1:0-72988 GCA_004026605.1 Ondatra zibethicus | reverse complement strand
TATTTTTTTTCCATACATTGTTTTGTTTTATTTTTTCCATTCAAAAACATAATTAAAGAAATAAAATTTTACCTTTCTTCCCCTTCTCCCGGTCCCCTCCCACTACCTCCCCACCCCTCCTCCCTCCCCCTTCTTCCTTGAAAGAGGGCATGGTGCCCTGCCCTGTTGGAAGTCCAAGGCCCACCCCCATCCCTCCCGGACTAGGAAGGCGTGCATTCAAAAAGACTCGGTTCTCAAAAAGATAATACATGCAGAAGAGATAGGTCCTGGGGTCATTGTTGATGGGTTCTCCATCTGCCAACTTTCGTCGCACATTCAGAGAGTCTGGTTTGATCATATGCTCATTCAGTCCCAGTCCAGCTGGATTGGTGCACTCCCATTAGTTCAGACACACTGTCTCAGTAGGTGGACCAGCCCCTCACGGTCCTAACTTCCTAACTCATCTTCTCCCACCTTCTGCTCTTCAACTGCACCTTGGGGGCTCAATCCATTGCTCTGATGAATATAGAGGGACTGAATGTTTTCTGGAGGCTGGAGCAAGAAGATGAGTTCATTCCCTGTCAGCCTTCAATGTCTGAACAATTCAACAACTCAACACAAGAAACAAGACATGGGCACATTGAAAGGGAAAAGCAGAAAGTCCTTCTTCACAGATGGAGTGCCTCTCTTCACAAAAACCTGCAGAAATATTAGCAGAGTTAATAAATGAGTTTAGCACCACTGCCGAATGCCGGCAAAACAAAAGATAATTGGATTACACCACACTGGCAATTAGTAATTATAAATTAGAGTGATAAAAACTCTATTTACTTCAAAAATTAAATACAAATAGGGCCAAATGAGTACAGAATCTTTTAGCTTTATTTTCTTTTTTAGTCAGTGATAATGTCTGAAATTCAGAACATATTTTAATTAAAACACTTTTTCACCATCTTCATATAACAACGATTTACAGTTTTGTAGTCTACAGCTACTGTGGTGTCAGGGGACAGCTGCTTCTTGCTCCTCAGGTTTTAGGTTTCTTTGCTCTTCCAGATGTGCTGTGCTCCTCAGACAACTCCCCTATGAGGAGTCCTTCTGGCAGCTTCAGGGGCTGATCCCCATGTCTACTCACTCCAGGTTCATGCTGGTCAAGGTGTCTGTGAACTTCAGGTCTATGGGCTGCTTCCCATCCAAGCTGTTTTTTCTGCTCCTTTCCCCTAACATTAGTATTGTTTTGCACTTTTTATTATGGAAGCATTGGTCAGGGGACTCATTGAATTTGTCATTTCCTAAAGCAGAAGGCTAAAATATTTATCTATAATTTTTGAATTGAAAAATGGCTGTACATAGAAGGGACTCTGAACCTTTTCTCATGGTCTTTATTCTTCCTGGAGCCTATGAACTGCAAAATTCCTGTCCTAAGTATGGTGCTCATTAATTGAGATCAAATTTTCATAGTTTTTATCATGTGAATGTCCAATTTTTCTGATATTATTTTAAACAGTATGAATATGTGGTCTACTAAGATACCTTGTCATATTCATCTGTCTGTATCCTACCTACCCACCCATGGTGGGATTTGCATTTTTAACTGACCTCATAACTACAGTGCTTCGTGAGACAGCCTGAGACTCTAAACCCATGCTGATGTCTGGTAGAGCAATTTCCCATAGAACCTACAAAAGAGGCTGGGCTAAACTCCCAATTCCTCACTTATATGTAGCTTAAGATAATCACTGAAGGGCCACCCTTAATCCCAGCACTCAGGAGGCAGAGGAAGGTGGATCTCCGAGTTTGAGGCCAGCCTGGTCTACAGAGCAAGTTCCAGGACAGCCAGAGCTACATGGAGAAACCCCACGATAATATTATTCATTAGGCCATGGTATTATTGAAAGGATTTTTCTGTCACTGGTTTTCAATATTTACTCATTCCTCTACTGGGAATGAAGATGTTAATTCCCTTTTCAAACTAATTTTTACCTTTCAGTTTTGTATTTTTGCATATGTATGAATGAATATATATTTTATTTCCTTCCTTTTACAATTATTGCTATGAAAATTGAAGCTAGTTGTCTAGAAGGCTGCGTTTGTGTCTATTTTCTCTAATTCTTTTGAGTTAGAAGGAAAGCAGAAGCACAAATTCCCAACACTTAGAATATGAGTAATAGCAATAATGCAATGAATGGTTTCATGCTCTTCTTTACATCTCTGTTGCATTGTTGATAAGACCCATCTCATTGCATCGTTTAACATTTTCTTTTTTTCTGCATTTGTTGTTTCTGAAGAAGACTTTGCAATGGCAGTGATCTTCTTATAGCAAAAGATAATCACAATCACTTCACGTAAAGGGCTCTCACTCAGGATACCTGTAAAGTGCATGACTGTCCAGCATACAGTCCTCTAACCAATCATGGAGACTCAGCCAGACACATTTCTACTGCTAACAAAGTTGAATGGTGTATTGAAATCCAAAATTAGATGCTAAAGATTACTAAAAATGGTTCCTTTTAAAACTTACAAATAATTGCATATGTGATTTTGCTTATTTTTTAATATTTTAATTGGAAGAAATAGGTTGCACTTTTCAAGAATCTCTGTGACAATCCCTATGCTAACCTGAAGAGTATGGATATTTGAGACTGTGGCTTTGAAGTTATTATGTGGCTCAGGCTGGCTTCAAATTTATGATCCACTTGTCTCAGCCTCTCAAGTGAGGCTGGAATTGCAGGCTGGCAAAATGTGCCCATCACCTTTAGGACGTGGACAAGGAGAACTGTATAGCAGACAGTAAAAGTTTTACCAGCAGGAATTTAGAGTACAAAGAAATTATTTTAAAGATAGCCCTTTCCTTAATGTATTTTTGACATAAGTATCTTCCCATAACCAATATGACTTCAGCTCATTAAATTTTAAAATTAATATATCCTGGACAGAATGTTCTTCTAAATAAAAATGACCATAGATAATATTGAATTGTTTCCAAATTCTAAATTAAATAAAAATTTTATCTTCTGTTTCTAATTCCAGTTCAGCTATGGGAGTAAGAGATTTGTTCCCCACATTTTCTCTGCCCTTCACGTCTCCAAGACAGTAAATTCTAAGGAAACTACTTGAGGTATTCTGGCCTAAAATTAAGGTGAAAAAAATCACTTGACATTTCTGAAGCATCCTAAAGGCTTCCATTCAGCAGGTGTCACTTCTCTCTCCTTTCACTTTCTGAGGACAATGACTTTGGGATTTTCTGACTTTGAAGCCCTTCTTAAGATGTTACCAGAATCTCCCATGCCTCTGTGCCTCTGTGCTAGGACTTTACAGCAAGTATCCAATCAATGAAAAAATGCTATTAGAAAATCAAGAATTGAAGAACTAAGGGACAGAAATTAATGAATAAAGACCAGAGCCCAGATATGTGTGGTTTCCACCTTGTTTCCTCACTTACCCATTTTTAGTTCACTCGCTTCAACACTTTCAATTATGTTTATCTCAATCTTCTCCTGGGGTGGGGTGGACATTGTGGAGCTTGTGTGAAGTGACACAGAGTCTCCCCAGGATGTCTACCAATGGCCACTAGGTTATGTACATAATAAAAAGGATTACATTTCAACATTCAGAAGCTTTTGTGATTGTTCCTTATGCTTTTGGTGTAAAATCTATTTGGCTTCAGTAGAGGTTTGGTCTCCTATTGAAGATTTCTTTCTCTTTACAGAGGCTGCTTCTGTGTGATCTCCCAGCTCTTCTGCTTTTGTGGCTTTAAAAGTGTTTGTGCTTATGAACCAAAGAACAAATTGAAAATTAAAGTACACATCTTTAATGTGTTTACCTCATATCTAGTCATTGTTCATCCTGTAAATTAAAGAATGAGAACCTTTTATTTCTTTTGATTTACATATACTGACGTTCCTTCACTCTAATCTAATATTAAATTCTTAGAGCATTGTTTCAGGCTGTCATCCTTAAGTCATCACATGTTGTTGTTTTCAGTTTGCTTGATGGCAACTGATTAGGTACTCACTAACTTCCCTGTTTATGTTTTTATAACATTTTTCATTCTATTCTCATTCTAAATCTTTTCCAAATTATATCTTATAGGTATTTAACTTCAATGTACTTATTTCCAGCTTTTACTTGGATTATTTTTATTTATGTGCGCAGTAAGTTAATATAATATTGACTTACGTATTTCTGTTTTAAATTACATACTTCCTTGTGACATATCTCATTCTGTTTTAGATTTCATTTTTCATGAAATAGAATGGTTATAATAATATTTTGGAGACATATGTAAGTTTCTGTATGTACACCTAGTTCAAACTTCTCTCGCTTATGTACAGTAGTCCACCTTAGGTATGCACTACATTTTACATTTTCTTTATCAGTTCTTCAGGAATGACTACCAAGTTGGCTTCTAGTCTTTGATATAATTGGTGTTTCCTATACTCTGTGTGAGAGCTTTTCTAAACTATAAATACCCAGTCTAGAATTTCTAGGTTCAGGGGAATATGCATACTAAATTCACTAATTACTATTATTTTTCCCTAAGATAACTGCACAAATTCTATTCACATTAGCTGTGACCACATGCCAATATTAATAATTATCTGTTTATGAAGTGCTAAGATTCTCATTTTCATTATTCCAATTGAGAAACTTTAATTTTGATATCAAATCTAGGAAAATGCTCATGTGATTATGATCAGGGATGTGGAGGGGGTATCTGTCTTGCTTCAGTCATCCTCTGGAGCCATTCTTTCCTGGCTGGGGTTCAAACTGTAGTGTGTAAGCTTACCCTCTGTAGATTTTCTTTGGGTAGGTACCCCTTTCAACTGGAACTTTATGCTTGTTTGTTTTGTTTATGCTTGTTTGTTTTGCTCTGTTCTATATTTGAGACAGTGTCTCACTAGGTGACCTAGATTGGCCTTTAACTCTCATTTCTCCAGTTTCAACCTCCCTCCTGCTGGGATGAAAATCACCAATACTATACATACATTTTTATTTTGATTATAGTCAAAAATGTGAAAATGTATAGCCTGTCTTAACTTTCTCAGTATCATGTAAAATTATGAACAACCATTTGGGTTCAAAATTATATACTACATCATGTAAATACTGATATAGAAACTTGTTGGGTTTCTTTTGTTTGTTTTTATTTTTAACAGAGGTTGTAAAACATTGCTCAACCCTTTATTGGGTCTTTTTTTTTTTTTATCAGTTTTTTGCTTCCAAAGTTTCATAATGTCTTGAACAGTCATTCTCCTTTTAGGAATGATTACAGTGGCTAGATAAATGGTTCCTCTTACTGTTCTTTCCAAGGACCTGAGTTTAGTTCCCAGTGCACACTGTAGGTAGTTAACAGCTGCATGGAACTCCAGCTCCAAGAGATTCAGTGACCTCTTCTGCATGATGGTTTGTGCTTCCTACACCCCAGCATCTCCTTTGTGTTGGGCTCAGTACAGTTAAAACTCTCTTAAAGATGGAGGGGGAGGGAGGAGTGGGGAAGTGGGAGGTGAATGGGAGAAAGGGAGGAAGGGTCAATTTTTGAATGGAAAAATAAAAAAATTTTAAAAAGGTAAAATTTACTGTAGCAAAATTACAAAGATAATTTTCTGTGAATTTCATCAATTTGCAACCTATTTATTCTTTCTTCCATGTGCCTTTAATGCATAATACTAGTGTCTAAGGAGGTATCCAAGGGAATGGAAAGAATGCACCTTCAAAACAACTGACATTAGAGTTGATAACAGGAAAAAAAACAGGTGTATAATGAAGTCAAAACATGAAGAAGGAATTTTGCATGTCTTTAACAATTTGTCACAGGAAAGAATTAGGATTATTTACAGTAACTTATTCAGTATTACACAATCCTACCTAAGTGGTAATTTGTTTAATAATAAAATGCACATAATAATTACAAATTAAAAGTCATAATAAAAATACACACAAAGAAACTGCCATGTTCATTCTCTTACCATCATATCTGTATTTATCTTTCTTTTGCTCACAGAATTAATAGCAATTAGGAGACTAATATATTTAGTGGGTTATGTAAAATATTTTAGTACATAAAAAGCACAGATATTATTCTATAAATGTGCATTTTCTTTTCAAAAACTTTTAAAATATTTACATAAACCTTTTAAATTTCCTGTGTTTATTTATGAGTTATGTGTTTTTATATGACTGTATGAAGGACTGTCCTCATGAAATGTTAATTTTTATTAGATTTTTTTCATTGTTAAGCATTTTATTTTATGTGTTATATTCTTACATTAAATAAAATTGTCAAAAAATTTATCAAAAGCTATCCCTGCAACCTCAGAGAACTCTGAAACACAAGCTGCAAATTTAGAGAGAAGACCAAAAGGTTAGTGACCACCCACCTGGCAGGACACCCCACTCTCTAGGCCCTCCATACCAGAGGAGGGGTAAAACCTTGGGCCCATTCCACCTGCCTCAGTTTCTCTAGCCAGTCAGCAGGCAAGCTTCCTACAGGTAGGTTGATACAATGCTCCCACCCGTCAATGGACCCTGCATGCTACAAGTCCCACTCTGACCCTAAACCCTCCTATCTCCTACAGCCTTAGAGGAACACTGAAAAACAAGCTACAACTACACAGAAAGGACCAAGAGAGGAATAGCCCATAACTGCACAGAGTGAACCAAGAGAGCAAACCCGGAGAGCAGACCAAGAGGGTGGGCCAAGAGAACTGGCCAAGAGAGACCTCAATGGCTTCCTGAGGCATAGACAGGGACAAGAATAGTTCCCAAAGATATAGACAGCCTTTGCAAGGATTAGAACACTGTGGGTACCAATTGGAGGAAGAGATGGGTAGGCACCAATGCAAGAATTCATTCAAAAACATAAAAAGCAACATGGTAACACTGAAACACAGTGGTCATATAACAGGAAGACTTAATCATCCAAACCCAGAAGAAGCTGAAAAAAAAAATTTTAAGCATAACTTTATGAGGATGATGGAGAACTTTAAAGGGAAACTGAAAAAATCCCTTAAAGAAATGGAGGAAAATACAAACAAAAAATTGGAAGAAATTAATAAATATCTCAAAGAAACCCAAGAAAAAGTAAACAGGTGAAACAAACATTTCAAACAGTTCAAGATTTGAAGACTGAAATAAAGAAAACACAAACTGAGGGAAGTCTGGATATGGAAAATCTGGGTAAATGAATGAGAACTACAGAGGTAAGCATAACCAACAGAGTACAAGAGATGGAAGAGAGTCTCTCCAGGATTGAAGATACTATAGAGAAAATAGATTGATTGGTCAAAGAAAACATCAAATTCAACACCTTCTTAACACAAAACATCCAGGAAATCTGGAACACCATGGAAAGACCAATCCTTAGAATTATAGGGATAGAAAAATAAGAACTCCATCTTAAAGGCACAAAAATATATTCAACAAAAGTATAGAAGAAAACTTCCCCAACCTAAAGAAGGATATCCCTAGGAAGGTATAAGAAACTTACAGAACACCAAATACACTGAACCAAAAAAAAAGTCCCCTCACCATATAATAATCAAAGTGCTAACCATACAAAGTGAAGAAAGAATATTAAGAGCTGCAGTGGAAAAGTCAAGTAACATATAAATGCAGACCTGTCAGAACTATCCCCAACTTCTCAATGGAAAACATGAAATCCAGAAAGTCCAGGGCAGATGTGCTACAGACACTAAGAGACCATGGATGCAAGCCCATACTACTATACCTAGCAAAGCTTTCAATCACCATCAATGGAGAAAACAAGATGTTCCATGACAAAACCAGATTTAAACACTACCTATCCAAAAATCTAGTCCTACAAACAGTACTAGAAGGAAAACTCCAATCCAAAAAAGCTAACTGAACCCACACAGACACAGACAACAGATAACCTCACACCAGCAAAACCCAAAGAAGGGAAACACACACACTACTACCAAAAAATAACAGGAATTAACAATCACTGGTCATTAATATCTCTTAATATCAGTGGACACAATTCACCTATAAAAAACACAGGCTAAGAGAATGGATATGATAGCAGGATCCATCCATCTGCTGCATACAAGAAACACACCTCTACTGGAAAGAAAGTCATTATCTCAAAGTAATGGATTGGGAAAAGATTTTCCAATCAAATGGACCAAGAAACAAGCTGGTATAGCTATTCTAGTATCTAACAAAATAGACTTCAAACTAAAATCAATCAGAAGAGATGGAGAAGGACACTTTATATTCATATCAGGAATAATCCATCAAGAGGAAGTCTCAATCCTGAACATCTATTGCCCAAAAACAAAAGTACACACATATGTAAAAGAAACATTACTAAAGCTTAAAATTACACATTAAACCCCACACACTAATAGTAGAAGGCTTCAACACCACACTCTCCACAAAGGACAGGTCAACCAGACAGAAACTTAATAGAGAAATAAGAGAACTAACAGATGTCATGACACAAATGGAATTAACAGACATCTATAGAACATTTCACCCAAACACAAAAGAATATACATTTTTCTCAGCACCTCATTGAACCTTCTCTAAAATTGACGACATTCTCAGTAACAAAGCAAACAGACACACACACACACAAAAAAAATTGGAATAACCTCCTGTATCTTATCGGATCACCATGGTTATCATTAGAATTCAATGACAACACTAATTGTAGAAAACATATAAACTAATGGGAATTGAATAGTGCTCAATTAAATCACCCCTGGGTCAAGGAAGAAATAAGAAAAAAATTAAAGACCTAGAATTCATCGAAAATGAAGGCACAAATTTCGCAAATACATGTGACAATTTGAAAGCAGTGCTAAGAATATTCATAGCACTAAGTGCCCACATAAAGAAAATTGAGAAATCTCACACTAGCAGCTTAACAGCATGCTTGAAAGCTCTGGAACAAAAAGAAGCAGACTCAACCAGGAGGAGTAGAAGACTGGAAATAATCAAACTGAGGGCTGAAATCAATAAAATAGAAACAAAGAAAACAATACAAAGAATCAATGAACAAAGAACTGGTTCTTTGAGAAAATCCACAAGATAGACAAACCCTTATCCAAACTAATCAAAAGGTAGAGAGAGAGAGAGAGAGAGAGAGAGAGAGAGAGAACATCCAAATTAATAAAATTAGAAATGAAAAGGTGGACATAACAACAGATACTGATAAAATCCAGAAAATCATTAGTCTTACTATAAAAACCTATACTCCAGAAAATTGGAAAATGTAAAAAAAAAAATGGACAATTTTCTGGATAGGTACCACATACCAAAATTAAATCAAGACCAGATAAAATATTTAAATAGACATATAATCTGTGAGGACATAGAAGCAGTCATCAAAAGCCTCCCAAAGAAGAAAAAAGCCCAGGACTGGATGGTTTCAGGGCATAATTCTACCAGAACTTCAAAGAAGAGGTAATACCTATACTCCTCAATGTGTTCCACATAATAGAAAAAGAAGGAACATTGCCAAATTCTTTTTATGAGGCTACAGTTACCCTGATGCCAAAACCACACAAAGTCTCAATCAAGAAAGGGAATCACAGACCAATCTCACTCATGAACATAGATCAAAAATACTCAATAAAATACTGGCAAACTGAACCAAGAACACATAAAAAAAACATCCACCATGCTCAAGTTGGCTTCATCCCAGAGATGCAGGGATGGTTCAACATATGAAAATCTAGCAGTGTAATCCACCATAGAAATAAACCGAAAGGAAAAAACAATATGATCATCTCATTAGATGATGAAAAAGCATTTGACAAAATCCAACACCCCTTCATGATAAAGGTCTTGGAGAGATCAGGGATACAAGGAACATATCTAAACATAATTAGATCAATATACAGCAAGCTGACATTAAATGGAGAGAAACTCAAAGCAATTCCACTAAAGCCAGGACCAAACCAAGGCTGTCCAATCTCTTCATATCTATTCAACATAGCTCATGACGGCTAGAGCAATAAGACAACAAAAGGAGATCAAGGGGATTTAAATTGGAAAGGAAGGTGTCAGTCAAACTTTTGCTTTATGTCTTTGAAGAAAGAAATTGAAAAGGATACCAGAAAATGGAAAGATCTCCCATGCTCTTGGATAGATAGGATCAACATAATAAAGATGGCAATCCCACCAAAAGCAATCCTTATCAAAATCCCAACATAATTTTTCACAGACCTTGAAAGAATAATACTCAACTTCATATGGAAAAAAACAAAACAGGATAGCCAAAACAATCCTGCTCAATAAAGAGACTTCTGGAAGCATCACCATCCCTGAAATTAAACTCTACTAAAGAACTACAGTAATAAAAAAACAGACACCTGAATCAATATAATCAAATCCAAGTCCTGGATATTAATCCAAACACTTACAAACAAATGATTTTTGACAAAAAAGCTAAAATTATACAATGGAAAAGAGAAAACATCCTCAATAAATGGTGCTGGCATAACTGGATGTCAACATGTAGAAGAATGAAAATAGATCCATATATATCCCCATGCACAAAACTCAAATTCAAATAGATTAAATACCTTAATATAAATCTGACCAC
Organism: Ondatra zibethicus; assembly: GCA_004026605.1. Classification (NCBI taxonomy): domain Eukaryota; kingdom Metazoa; phylum Chordata; class Mammalia; order Rodentia; family Cricetidae; genus Ondatra; species Ondatra zibethicus. Next base: position 62,433 of record PVIU01009928.1, on the reverse strand, counting down.
ACTGAATATGATAGAAGAGAAAGTTGGAAGCAGCCTTCAATTATTGGGCACAGAAGACCACTTCGTAAATACAACCCCAGTAGCACAGACTCTGAGAGCAAAAATAAATAAATGGGACCTTCTGAAACTGAGAAGCTTCTGTAATGCTAAGGACAAAATAAGACAAAAGGCAGTGTACTGAATGGGAAAAGATCTTTACCAACCCCACATCAGACAGAGGATTGATCTCCAAAATATACAAATAACTCAAGAAATTAGATATCAAATTTTCAAATAAACCGATTAAACAATGGTGTTACAGAACTAAACAGAAAATTCTCAACAGAAGAATCTCAAGTGGCCAAAAGACACTTAAGGAAGTATACAACATCCTTAGCCATCAGAAAATGTAAATCAAAATGACTCTGAGATACTATCTTAAACCAGTATCAAAACACCAGTGATAGCTTATGCTGGGGTGGATGTGGAGTAAGGGGAACACTCCTCCATTGCTGGTGGGAATGCAAACTTGTACAACCACTCTGTAAATCAGTATGGCAGTTTCTCAGAAAATGGGGAATCAACCTCCCTCAGGAATCAACAATACTGCTCTTGGGCATATACCCATAGGATGCTCAATCTTAGAACAAAGACATTTGTTCAGCTATGTTAATAGAACTATTATTTGTAATAACCAGAACCTGGAACAACCTAGAAGCCCCTCAACCGAAGAATGGTTAAGGAAAATGTGGCACATTTACACATTAGTCTACTATTCAGCAGTAAAAACCAATGACGAATGGATGGAACTAAAAAACAACATCCTGAATAAGGTAACCAAGACCCAGAAAGGTGAATATGGTATGTACTCACTCATAAGTGGATACTAACTATAAACAAAGGATATTCAGTCTATAGTTCTTGATCCTAGAGAAGCTAAGTAACAAGGTGAACCCTAAGAAAAGTATACATAGACCCACCTGGAAAGGGGAAATAGACAAGCTCTCCTGATAAAATTGGGACCATAGGGGTGGGGTGGAAGGGGAAGATGAGGGAAGAAGGGAAGGGGGAAGAGAACATGAAGGAATGGGATAGTTGAGTTGGAGGAAGGACAGAGATCAAGCAAGGGAAGAGATATTTTGATCAAGGAGCCATTAATGTGGCTAACAAGAAACCTGGCACTAGAGAAATTCCCAGGAATCCACCAGGATGACCCCAGCTAAGACCCTAAGCAATAGAAGAGAGGGTGCCCAAACTCTCCATGCCTCTAGTCAGTTTGATGAATATCCTAAGTGCCACCATAGAACCTTCCTCCAGCCAATGAAGGAAACAGAGGCAGAGACCCACAGGGAAACACTGAGCTTTAACTCCCAAAGTCCCATTGAAGAGAGGGAAGAATGAGAATATGAGCAAAGAGATCAAAGCCATGATGGGTTACCAGAGCTAATGGGAACTCACCAACTTCAACTGGATAGGGAAGGAACCAGCATAGGGCCAAACTTGAACCTCTGAATGTGGCTGACAGTTGTATGACTTGGGAAGACTCTGGGGTCACTGGCAGTGGCACCAGGATTTATCCCTAGTGCTTGTATTGGCTTTTTGGGAACTCATTTTCTTTGTATGGATACCTTGCTCAGCCTAGATATGTTAGGAAAGGCCTTGGATTTTCCCCAAAGCAATGTGCCTTACCTTCTCTGAGGAGTGGATGGGGGTGGAATGGGAGGCAATGTGGATGGAATGGGTGGGAGGGAGTGGGAACTGAGATTGGTATGTAAAATGAAAAATGATTTTTGTTTTCCTTTTTTAAGTATAAAAGAAAAAAATGATCAAAAGACAACTGTTTTCGAGTCCACTAAAAGCATAGTATCTTTTTTTATCTCTCTTGTGATTTCCCTTTAAATGATGATACAGTAGTAAAATGGGGAATAAAATAAGAAGAACAAATGAATACAAGGGGAGTATTATTATGGGACATTTTGACAGAAATTTACATATAAAAAACTGGGAGAAGTATACAATAATTAAAGCTTCGGGGACAACTACAGAAAAGTCAAAGGGGAAGTAAGCAGAAAAGAATGCTCACCCCCTCAGGATTCCTCCAGGGAGAGTCCTGTTGTGAGAAAATCCACACAACAATCCCTACCCTTCTTCACCCTGGTCTATAGAAAGAGACAGATGGAAATGTACATCAGACAAACTGTAAAACCCATTCTTCCCTATGGCCACACCCATTTCCAGACATATAAAATTATTAAGGACAATTAACATATCTAGAAAGGTTGGAATAGAATATACAAGATAGAGAATATTAGATCCCATTTTAGAAGCTAAATGCAAATTTGTCCCAATAAATATTTTATTTCAACTGTGTGTGTGTGTGTGGTATGTGTTTGTTATGTATGTGTGGTATGTGTTTCTTTGTGTGGTGTGTGTGGAGGGTGTGTGTGTGTGTGTGAGTGATGTATGTCTGTGTTTGTGTGGGAGTGTGTGTGTATGTGTGATTTGTGGGGAACTGGGCGGGCTGTATGTGTGTGTGTAGTGTCTTGTTAAAAGAAGCCATGGAACCACTCACTAGAGTTGTCAGAACAATTCTCTGGCCTCTCCCTGAACTCCACTCACCTGGGAATCTCCTAGATTGACTTGTGCTCATCAGCTTCTGAATCTGGAAGAAAAAGAATGCAGCCTTGGTGCCTTCCTAACCTTCACAGTTACTATTAACACAAATTCTTCCATTCAGATTAACTGGAAGGGTATCTGTTGGTGGCTAGAAATTTCCCTTGCTAATGGATTTCTGTTGGTGATGCTTTATTAAGGCTGATTTCACAAAATGATGATCAATTGACATCTTTGCATTCTCCACTATTGACGAAAGAGGAGTGAATTTTATCTTGTCCTCAAGGTAGGACCCTTGTCTTTGCCTGTATGCAGGGGTCCTTCCATAGTACCTGCCATTTAGTAAGCAAATAATTATTGCATTAAAGAATTATTCAATCTATCTATTAAGTATAAACAATGCTTTTAAAGTATATTGCTGAAAAGATTCTAAAATGTTAAAATATCTTCTTTGTACTCTGCTTTATATGTCATTTAGCTTATATTCAATTCAAAAGTATTTTATGCGGTTCTAAGCTAATGAGTTTTCAATGTACATATTGTACATTAAATATATATAAAATGTGCATTGCCCAATATAAAAATCATTTGGTTATATACATAGATTTTCTAATGAATGCTTGGAACATGATGTACAAGACATAAATCTTAGTTGATTTAATTTTGAATTAACAAGTGATTTAAAGACTGAAGGTATATAAGCATTCAGCCTAATTTTACTTTTATCTTATTCTTACCAATCATTTCAGCATGGATCCAAATTTGTAAGTTTACATATTTAAATATGTTTGTATTACTTCCTGATTTAGCAAACTAAGATGTATAGTTCTATATCTAATCATTCTCACTTACTCAGAAATATAGCCCTAAAATTAAAACAAAATCAATATATCATAAAGATGCTCTGCCTGGTCTCCAAACATGTTTCCTAATGAAGTTTACTTTGCTTAAGCCAGGTAATAAACATTCTCTGACATTCAGAGAAAATGGTGTATTACTTTCACTGCTTGCTCATAGATAAGAAAAGATTGCTTTCATTGCATTATTTGATATTAAAAGAAATATATCCATAAATCATGACACAAACTGGAGATGAATAGGTATGACCTAATTTGTCAAAGGCTTACCATGTGGCTTTGTGGTATGTAGGCCTAGGCACAATACTGAACAGTAATCATTAAAAAATTTTACCCTTAAGGATTAAAGCAGAAACCTCATTTCATAAGGAACAAAATAAAACACACACATTTTCTAGTTCAAAATTTTCAAGAAAAAAATGCATGAAGTTTTCACTGAGTAATTTTTATTTTACTATTGCTTTATTAGCTATTCTTTAATGAGGTTTATTTTTAAGCAATAGTCATTCAATTAGTGAGAATTAAAGCAGGATAGCACTGTAATGTACTTGTAAACATTTTGTGAGTTGGAACACTAAGCAAAAGGCCAATTTAAGTATATGTCTTTATAAACTATTGAAAATTTTATTGTCAGATTGAAAATCTGCCCCCATTCAACTTTAAAAATTGAGATCTTTCTCCTAATATGATGATGTTAGAGGTGACTTATTGACCTACAAAAAGAATTCCACAATAGCCCCAAATGGAGTATAATAAAGGGTTATTCCTTTAGGGAAAATCTCACAGAAAGAGTAGGGATCCATAGTCCTCTGCTTGCTCTGGAAACTGGAACTGAATCCAGCAGCTAAGAGACCTTCACATGCTTTTTGTATGCATTTATAGTTAAAGAGACCATGCCCAAAGTGGGCCAGTATCTTAAAGGCTATTGGCTGAAAGAGTTTCCACACCTCCCTGTTTTGTCTAAATAAGAGAGTTCTAAGCCTAATACAAAACTATATATAAATAAATATCAAGTGTTGTTCAGGGAAAAGAAGAGGCAAAAACATACATAAAAATTAGAATTACAAACAACATGAACAACCTCAAACAAGAAACTTATGCTAAATGTTTCAATAGTTATCCTCTCCTAAAAAGTCTAAGTCTTATATTATAAATGACTTGGCTAAGTAACTATGACTATCTAGTCTTTAACCCCATTAAAAACCCAAGAAGGGAAATAACACTACTTGATAAACAGGAAGTACAATCAAGCAACTTCCAAAAGATACAAGAAATGAAAGAGATAAATGGCTACCTGAGCAGTCACCCAAAGTCTTATTTGCAGGGTTGGGGCAACCAACTTTGGTTAAGGCCCAGAGTAACTGACAGACCATTTTCAGAAACAGGAAAATTTTCAAAACTGTCTTACCCTGTCTTTGCAAGGTTTGACAGTCTTTTTGTTTGTATCCTGTTTGCTCAGTCTGGACACTATGCATTTTGTCAGTTGTCAAGGCAGGGGAAATTCTCTGCCCAAAAGCCAATTTTGCCAAGAAGAAAACAAGCTCCAATTGGAGTGTCTTTGGTGCTCAACATTCTCTCGGGAATAAATTGGTGCTGCCAGGAGCAATTGTGTATCATGTCAGCAAATTCCTGAGTTATTTAAATGCCATATTCTACAGTTCCTTGAAGTGTTTGAAGATTACCTTTCTATCTGAAATATATCTCTGTACATCTGGAAAACCTTGTTGATGGAGGTTGCTTGTTCATATCCTGGCTACCCAACTCCCAAAATTATTACACAGAAATCTATATTAATTGCAATACTGTTTGGCCAATAGCTTAAGCATATTTCTGGCTAACTCATATCTTAAATTAAAGCATTTCTATTTGACACATGGCTGTGGCTTACTGCCTACTCTCTATATATCTATTTAAGCCTGGCTATTTCCTGTTAAGCCATTGGCTGAAAGTAGCTTCTTTATTAACCAATAAAAGCAACACATATACAGAAGAACTTCCCACATCATTTCACCTTTTCTGTCTAAATGAATAGGAAGATTTTAATTTTTAAATAGTAAAATTGCATATAACAAAACAGGTATCAAGCAAGAATTGAAGTTATAATATTTATATATTCTTTATTTTTATCATAAATAAGGAAAACTATAATTATAACTATCTCTAACTCACATGGTTACAATGTTTGATTATTGCAGATGACTACCTATTAATCTATATTTCTTAATTATACATTATATTTTTAAATGAGCTGCACAAACATAATACCTTAAACAAGAGCAAAAATACATATACACAGAGTAGCAAATCAACCTTAAATTTGTATCAATAGACCAAAGTCGATGCCAATATGAGGTATTCATCTCTATATATCATATTCTGGTGTGGGAAGTTCTTCTGTATATATGTTGCTTTTATTGGTTAATGAATAAAGAAGCTATCTTGAGCCTGCACATGGCAGAACAGAGATAGGTGGGGAAAACTAAACTGAATGCTGGGAGAATGAAGGTGGAGTCAGAGAGATGCCAAGTAGCCATCACTGTGAGCAGACATCCTGGAAACTTGCTGGTAAGCCACAGTCAAATGACAATACACAGATTAATAGAAATGGGTTAAATTAAGATGTAAAAGTTAGCCAATAAGAAGCTAGAGCTAATGGAGCAAGAAGTGATTTAAATAATACAGTTTCTGTGTGATTATTTTGGGAGTCTGGGTAGCTGAGAAACAAACGAGTGGTCTCTGTACAACAATATCTCCTTTATATATTTATTGACTTATTATTTACTTATTTATTTTAGAATTTGACCATTAATCACTTATAGCCAACCCTTTTAAAAGAAAAACAAACATTTATAAAGAGTTATTTTGGGAATTTAGGTGTCATTTTCTCCAAACAGCTTCCTGCTGTTTCTTGTGCTAACTAATTTGAGGGGTTCACAGAGACCATTCCAGGGGTCTTGTTCCATCAAACCACATTAGCTTGGAAGGAATCCATAGGTTCCCATCTTCTGTGGATACAAAAACAGAACCTCTTTTCCAAAACAATATATCCTTAGACCCAAATTTTGAAGTCAAGATACCTTTATATTGGTTTAACTTAGCAATCCCCAGAATCAAATGTCTCTGTGTAATCAAAAAATTCAAAGAAAACACAATAATATATATAACCCAGACTGTGTATACTTCATCTTTACATGGCTTATTTTTCTATACTCCTTTAATTTACTCTTTTATATTACTTCTACTGTCTCTTTAAGGACTTTGTTATATTTTTTTTAAAACAATTTACTTCTTTTTAGAACTGTCTATATTCTTTTTCTTCTCTCTCCCAAGTCTACATACATTTTTTTAATACACTGTGACTCATTTAAAGGTCTTTTATGTCTGTATCTGTCTTTATTGTGTATCTGTAATCATTTTCTTACCAGGAGCACCTCTTAAAATGCTTAGTGGCATGGGTAGGACTAAGACTGCTTTGCCTTTTGGCTCTACCCAGTCCAACATGGTGGAGGTATGTTCACCACCAGCTCTGTGAGCCATGCTCACCGTCCCAGCCCCAGGAATGCAGTGAGTCTATGTTGTCATTAAGTAACTTGTAGCACTCTGTTCACAAACCCCATTTAAATGCTCCACAGTAGGACCTCCCAAAAACCAGATCCATTCCACGATGCTGGCATGAACCAGGAATCTTGCAGACAGCAAACAGAGCATATCTACTTAGAACTCTGGAACTTTTTATTTGTGTCACTTGGTTACCATGTGAACCTTTCAGTGGCAGGAGGTATACTTGACTTCACTTTTCATTTAGCCCTCAAAAACGTACACACTGGTTTTGCATATGAAACTATCAAGGAACAAGTTTAATTTAATACAAGTTGTAAAAATAAAAATTAAGATAACACAAACTGGAAAACAATTTCTGGTTAAATAGATGAAACTAAAGGAGAAATAAATGACATCAGACCTTATAAATTAAAAAATGACTCCTCATTCTCTTATATATATTTCTGTAATCATTACTTCCTTCGGTGTGTTGTATGCCTGTACAGTGCTATCAGGCCGTGAAACATAAAGCACTATGGAACATGTTACCTTTAGGTGTATATTATGGGGGCTGTTTAAAACAACAAGCACTTGGCCTTTTTAAAGCTATTTCTAAACACCTAAATACAAACGCTCTCTAATTCCACCTAAAAAAAAATCTCCAGAGGCAAAACAAGCATTTGTACCTACAACTCATAAATGAAAAGTTGTGACTCTCTCAAGATCTTCAGTTAATAGTAAATCTGAAACTTTAATGACTTCTCCCAATTTCTGGGACATGGATTTTAATATATATTTATGTATATTCATTTATTCAAGAATTAAAATTTATAGTTTAGCTGGGTAGAGATGGCACATGCCTTTAATCCCAACACTTGGGAGGCAGAGGAGTTTGAGGTCAACCTAATCTACAGAGGAAGTTTCAGGACAGCCAGGACTACACAGAGAAACCCTGTCTCAAAAAACAAAACAAAACAAAACCAAAATCAAAAGCAAACAAAAAATACCAACAAAACAAAACAATTGTGTTTTGAGGCAGGATTTTCTAGTAATCACAGATGCGTGCATGCGTGCAAGTGTGTGTGCGTGCGTGAGTGCATGTGTGTGTGTGTGTGTTTGTGTAAGCTGTGAAAACAGAATGAAATGAAATTAAAATGATAAACCATAAAAGAGATTAGAGGAGACATTTTCTTCTCTAGCAGTACTAGGGCAGCTCTACACTCAGCTGTTCTTACATACTCATGAGGAGTAACCTATGCTTTCAAAAACCCTGAGAAATAAACTGTCCACCTCTGGGGCAGCAATAGAACAGACAGGACTTCTCTCTTCAATCTGATTCAAGCCAGATTCTCAACCTAATCTGCATATCTCCCTCTTTTGCTTTCTTATGTCAGGAAAAGCCATCAAAAAGACTGTGTGGCAAATGCCTCCCTCTTTTATCTCATGCCTATCATAGCCACCGTGGTGAATTCATGAAAAAGGAGTGAGGCATAGATGTCCATTCCTCTTCAGGGGAAAGTCATATAGGAATATAACTTAAACAATAATTGATATAAAAGCTGATATTAACTGTCCTATATTGCCTCATAGAAATATGAGGATTTTGGAGTTGTCCTACAGAAGCCAAGAATAGACTAAAACAAAACATTTTAATCATTGAGGTACCTGGAAACTGATAAGTTTAAAGGGAAAACTTGTGTTCCTCTTTCCCTTCACTGGCAGGAGGGAAGAAAGAAAGGAAAGCAAGAATAAATCAACCATTACTTCAGAATAAAAAAGTGTCCATACCTTCAAGAAAATTTGTTTTAAAAGCCTATAGTAGTATTGAATGAAACACAAAAAATGGCAAGTTAAGTTGGAGAAAAATCCCTTGAGGTCATAATCCTAGACAAATAAGTATAGGCAACTAAGGAAAGCTTGGAATGGGAGAGGTAGCCTTCTTCAAGGAGCACCAAATGGTTGTCCAGTGCCAAATATCAGTCCTGAAAATGTGCATACCGGTAGCATTATACAGACTGTGCAGGTTATATTTAGTAATATATATGTATGTATGTACATATGTGTGCAATAGTAGTTTTTTATGAAGAGACCATGAACTTGAAAGGAAGTAGCCCATAGGTGATAGTGAGGATAAGGAAGAAGGGAAGGGAGAAGTATAATTAAATGACAATCTCAAAATAAATAAATTAATTAATAAATACAAAAAATAGAGTTTATATTTTAAAGGATAGATAAACTCAAATCTCAATGAAAGCATATTTGTCTACACTTACATCTCAAAAGTTGTCCTGTGGGATTCCATGATCATCTGGAAAAGAAGCAGAGACCCCTGTGATCTTGATGGGAGCAGGTACATCCTGATGCGGGTGAACTCTTTCTGTGCTCTATTCACTCATCAACACCAGTGTGCAGTCATTCCTTGCCAGCATCCGCCTTCGCGTTGAGTTCCAGCTTCTCTGAGTTTCCACTGTCCATTTTTGTCTGAATAGTATTTACCTGCCTCATTTCTTTGCTAGTTACGTATTTATGGAAGAGGTTTTCAATCTTTGTTTTATTTCCCTTTGAGACAGGGTGTCACCCTGTAGCCCAGGCTGACCTCAAGCTTCTCATCTTCCTGCCTCTCCCTCCCACGTGCTCAGATTGCAGGTATGAGCTAAAACACTTTGATCTTATTTAAAGTCTTCTTGTGTTCCCAGGAGACTCTAACTCTATAAGCATAAGTAATTCCTTCCATACATTTTATTTCTTACAAAGGCTAACCATTTTTGGTCAATAAACACTTGTTTATTTTATTGCAAAAAATAGACAATGAGAGGTAGTACATCACCAATGTAGTGAATTATGAACTGGGAGCTCAGAAAGAGAAAAAAATCAATATTCACAGCAGTAGTTTGAAAAATCTTTTATTTTAGTTAATTTTAATTGTTAATTAAAGAAATACAAGAGCTATAACTTCAAACATATTTCTAATTTGATGTCTTAAGACAAACTTTCAAGGCATTCTTGATTATATACAATTTTACCTAAATACTGTAACACTTTGAATGACATCATGTTTTATTTTAAATAGTAAGAAATTGAACATTTTCTCTGTGAGCTCTAAGTTTTATTCTAATTCCCATACATACTTTGATGCTAAAGAAATGTATTTTTATGTTAAGTTCTTTTACTGGTTCCTTTCTATACTATTCTTAACAGCATTTACAGATTTAATGGTGACCTTTAGTTTTTATTTTTAAACTAATTATCCACAGACTCAGATTCGTACTGTCCATACTCATGGGACTACGGCCATTCTTGGAAACTTGGTTGGCTATAAGGAGACACACCCTTAAAGAAAGTTGACTCTCCCTTCCCCAAATGCTGTCACCTATCCACAGTTTCTCAGTTAGGAATGGAGGAGGTTCAAGAACTCTGCTTAGTTCAGGAAATCTATTGAAGGAATACTTCAACTAGAATAATAACCAAAGTATTAGTCACCATAGGAGAAATTCATGCTTCTTAAGTACATAGATACCATGAAATTATTTCAGCAAAGCACTTATACTCTTGAGTATGAGGTAAACTGTTTGCCTTCTAAGTTAAAGCCAGAGAAAGTTGGGCTGTGGCTCAAGGTGAAAAAGAAATGGCTCACAGTTAAGATTTTTCCTTTCCCCATTCATTTCTAGATTCCCTGAAATAGGCACTAAAATGTCACCAAGTTTTACTTGAGGAAAATGCACATATTTATCTATGTTCTAGAAGTAAAAGAAGTAAGACAATGAAGAAAAAGAGTTAGAGTTAGCAACCAGGAAGACAACATGCTGGTGGTGTTTTGTCATGCAGCTTGTTATAACAACTCAACCTAAGACACATGTCGTCTTTCTTGCCATACAAAGAGCTAGTCTCCTTTTTCTGAATATGTGATTCAGAATAGCATGGATTTGTGCTTTGTTGCTGGCTCTCAGGGTCTCTATGGCCCGTCCACCATCACCACCTTGAGAAGCTTTAGAACCGCTCTATTTACACTTCAGAGCCCAAGTCAGTTGCTAATAGTAGACTCTCCTCTAGCCCCTCATCTTGGGTCAAATCCTTCACTTAGTATGCTTTAGGTAGCTTTATTGCAAAAATTTGTGTCCTGTTTATTCAGGAATTTGGATAGATTCATTGGAGCTTATCCAAATCTAGCATGTTTTCTTGCAAGCTAAATTTTTCAATGATTTTTGTCACATAAATAAGGTAATGAAGGAAACAATGCATTTCAGTCATACATAATCCAAACAGGGAACTTTATAGTCTTACAGTACATCACTAAAGACAGCCAAGCTATCTCAGGAATGGATGAAGATGTTTCATAATTTTTTTATTATTTTAAGTCTAAAATGGACCCAGTATTCTATCTGTACTATAATAATAGGTAAGAGGCAGTGGCTAGCTGTTTTGAATTTCTGACCTCCAGGTTGAACCCCAATATCTGTCTCTGGGTTTTTATTAACCATGTTACATAAAACAAAGCAATTTTTAGAGTTATAAGTATTTGTAAATTTATTTCCAAGAAATTTAATTACTTTTGTGTGCATTAGATGGTGCTCATTTATCTTTGTTTCTTTGTTTATTTCTAGTTCTGGGGATTGAATCCTGGACTTCACAGGGTCTAGGAAAACATTCTACCACTGGGTGGCACTTAATTTCCTTATGTGTTTTTAATTTATTTTGCTATGTATTCCAGAATGACCATAAATTCAGGATCATCCCAAATACTAATATACCTTTGGGTATCTGCATTACATGCCTCTTCAGCTATCTTAGATCTTTACTGGCATGAAAGCATTTCAAATATAACTTATTTGATATTCCTGTTTGAATTGGTAGATTCTTATCCAGAAATTCAAACTTCTTTTTTATTGATTTTTATTGAGCTCTATATTTTTCTCTGCTCCCCTCTCTGCCTCTCTCCTCCCCCCTTCAACTTTCCCCCAAGGTTCCCATGATCCCATTCACTCAGGAGATCTTGTCTTTTTCTACTTCCCATGTAGATTAGATCTATGTAAGTCTCTCAGTGTCCTCATTGTTGTCTAAGTTCTCTAGGATTGTGGTTTATAGGCTGGTTTTCTTTGCTTTATATTTAAAAACCACCTATGAGTGAGTATATGTGATAATTGTCTTTCTGTGTCTGGGTTACCTCACTCAAAATGATGTTTTCTAGCTCCATATATTTTCCTGCAAAATTCAAGCTGTCATTATTTTTTCTGATGTGTAGTACTCCATTGTGTAAATGTATCTACATTTTTCTTTGGTCAAGGGGCATCTAGGTTGTTTCCAGGTTCTGGCTATTACAAACAAAGCTGCTATGAACATAGTTGAGCACATGTCCTTGTGGCATGATTGAGCATCCTTTGGATATATACCCAAAAGCGGTATTACTGGGTCTTGTGGAAGGTTGTTTCCTAATTTTCTGAGAAATTGCCATACTGATATCCAAAGGGGTTTACCAGCTTGCATTCTCCCAGCAATGCAGAAGTGTTCCCTTTTCCCCACAACCTCTCCAGCATATCATCAGTATTTTTGATCCTGGCCATTCTTACAGGTGTAAGATGGAATCTCAGAGTTGTTTTCTCTGATGACTAAGGATGTTGAACATTTCCTTAGGTGTCTTTCAGCCATTTTAGATTCCTCTGTTGAGAGTTCTCTGTTTAGGTCTAAACTCCATTTTTTTAATTGGATTATGTGTTCTTTTGGTGACCAATTTCTTGAGTTCTTTGTATATTTTCAAGATCAGAACTCTGTCTGATGTGGGGTTAGTGAAGATCTTTTCCCATTATGTATGGTGTCGTTTTGTCTTGTTGACCATGCCCTTTGCTTTACTGAAGTTTTCAGTTTCAAGAGGTCACATTTATTAATTGTTTATCTCAGTGTCTGTGCTGCTGGGGTTATATTTAGGAAGTTGTCTCCTGTGCCAATACAAACAACTGTATTTCCCACTTTCTCTTCTATAATGTTCAGTGTGGCTGGCTTTATGTTGAGGTCTTTGATCCATTTGGACTTGAGTTTTGTGCATGGTGATAGATATGGGTTTATTTTCATTCTTCTACATGTTGATATCCAGTTTTGCCAGCACTACTTGCTAAATATGCTTTTTTTCCATTTGATATTTTTTACTGTTTTGTCAAAAATCAGGTGTTCGAAGGTGTAAGAATTGATATCTGGGTCTTTTATTCAGTTACATTGTCCTCCTGTCTGTTCTTATGCGAATACCAGGCTGTTTTCAGTATTTAGCTCTGTAGTAGAGTTTGAAGTCAGGGATTGTGATGCCTCCAGAAGTCCTTTTATTATACAGGATTGTTTTGGCTATTCTGGGTTTTTTGCTTTTCCATATGTAGTTGAATATCGTTATTTCAAGGTCTTTGAAGAATTTTGCTGGGATTTTGATAGGCATTGCATTGAAACTATAGATTGCTTTTGGTAGGATTGCTATTTTTACTATGTTAATTCTGCCTACCCAAAAGCATGGGAGATCTTTCCATTTTCTAGTGTCTTCTTCAATTTCTTTCTTCAAAGATTTAAAGTTCTTGACATACAAGTCTTCCACTTGTTTGGTTACAGTTACTCCTAGATATTTTATGCTCTTTGTGGCTATTGTGAAGGGTGTTGTTTCTCTGATTTCTTCCCCAGCCCTTTTATCATCTGTGTACAGGAGGGCTACTGATGTTTTTGAGTTAATCTTGTATCCTTCTACATTACCGAAAGTGTTTATGAGTCGTAGAAGTTTCTTTGTAGAATTTTTAGGATCACTTATATAAACTATGATATCATCAGTAAACAGTGAGAGTTTGATTTCTTCTTTTCCAATTTGTATCCCCTTGATTTCCTTTTGGTGTCTTATTGCTCTAGCTAGGACCTCAATAACTATATTGAGTAGATATGGAGAGAGTGAACAACCTTGTCTTGTTCCTGATTTCAGTGGGATCGCTGGGAGTTTCTCTCCATTTAGTTTGATGTTGGCTCTTTGCTTGCTGTATATTGCCTTTATTATGGTTAGGTATTTTCCTTGTATTCCTGCTCTCTCCAAGACCTTTATCATGAAGGGATGTTGTATTTTGTCAAAAGCTTTTTTGGCATTGGTTATTCCAATTTTTTTTATTTGTTGAGGTTTGTTTTGTTACCAAATATATGGTCAATTTTTGAGAAGGTTCCATGAGGTGCTGAGAAGAAGGTATATTCTTTTTTGTTTGGATGGAATATTCTATAGATGTCTGTTAAGTCCATTTGAGTTATAACATTTGTTAGTTCTCTTATTTCTCTGTTCATTTTTTGTCTGACTAACCTGTCCAATGGTGAGAGGGTAGTGTTGAAGTCTCCCACTATTAGTGTGTGGGTTTTAATTTATGATTTAAGCTTTAGAAGTGTTTCTTTCACATATGAGGGTGCCATTGTACTTGGGGCATAGATGTTCAATATTGAAATTTCCTCTTGATGGATTTTTCCTGTGACTAATATGAAATTACCTTCTTTGTCTCTTTTGACTGATTTTAGCTTGAAGTCTATTTTGATAGCTATTAAGATAGCTACACCCACTTGTTTCTTAGGTCCTTTTGATTGGTATATTTTTTCCAACCCTTTACTATGAGACGATGTCTGTCTTTGAGGTTGAGATGCGTTTCTTGTATGCAGAAGAAGGATGGATTCTGTTTTCATATCCAATCTGTTAGCCTGTGCCTTTTTGTAGGTGAGTTGAGTGCATTAACATTAAGGGATATTAATGACCAGTAATTGCTATCTCCTGTTAATTTAATTTTCATTGTTGGTGATGTTAATTTGTGCATTTTCCCCCCTTCATTGGGATTTGCTGCTATGAGACCATCACTTGTCTATGTTTTTGTTGATGTAGCCAACTTTCTTGGGTTGGAATTTTCCTTCTAGTATTTTGTGTAGGGCTGGGTTTGTGACTAGGTATTGGTGAAATCTAGATTTGCCATGGAATATCTTGTTTTGTCCTTCTATGGTGATCGAAAGTTTTGCTAGGTATAGAAGTCTGGGCCAGCATCTGTGGTCTCTTAATGTCTGCATAATGCTTGACCATGACCTTCTGGCTTTCATTGTTTCCAATGAGAAGTCAGGTGTAATTCTGATAGGTCTACCTTTATATGTTGCTTGGTCTTTTTCCTTTGCAGCTCTTAATATTCTTTCTTTACTCTGTATGTTTAGTGTTTTGATTATTATGTGGAGAGAGGACTTTCTTTTGGATCCAGTCTATTTGGTGTTCTGTAAGCTTCTTGTATCTTCATAAGCATATCTTTCCTTAGGTTGGGAAAGTTTTCTTCTACGATTTTGTTAAATATATTTTCTGTGCTACTGAGTTGAACTTCTTCTCCTTTTATACCTATTATTCTTAGATTTGGCCTTTTCATGGTGTCCCATATTTTCTGGATATTTTGGGTTAAGCTCTTGTTAGATTTAATGTTTTCTTTAACTGATGAGTCTGTTTCCTTTATTGTACTTTAGTGCTTCAGATTCTCTCTTCCCTCTCTTGTATTCTGCTGTTCATGCTTGTGTTTGTGATTCCTCATCATTTTCTCATGGTTTCTGTTTCTATAATTCCCTCAGTTTGTGTTTTCTTTATTGCCTCTATTTCAGTTTTCAAGTCCTGAATAGTTTCTTTCATATGTTTGATTTCTTTTCCTTGGTTTCCTTTAAGTGATTTGCTGATGTCTTCCAAATTTTGTTTGTCTTTTCCTCCATTTTTTTAAGGAAATTTCTCATTTCCTCTTTTAGAGGTTCAAACATTCTCTTGAAGTTATTTTTAGGTCATTTTCTTCTGCTTCATCCATATCTGGTTGTTCAGGTCTTGCTGTTGTAGAGTCTTTAGGTTTTACTGGTGTTGTGTTGTTCTTTGCAATGTTGCGTGTGTTCTTACCTTTTCTACTCAGCTTTTCCTCTAATAGGTGTGGTTGGTAATGTCTTAGATTCTGTTGAATAATCTTCTAGGTGCCAGTGAATCCAAAGCTCAGCTGATTGTTGCCCATGGTAAAATCAGTGTCACAGTTCTAGCTACCTTGTTGGTTACTCCATGCTCCTGGAGATAGCTCAGCACTCCTGCGCTTTGCTCTGCTCCCTTAGAGTTTGCTGTCTTAGGCCTACTTTGGCCCAGGTTGCTGGCTTTGCCCTGTTTCTGTAAATCCTGGTCTGGAAACCCTCCTGCAGAACTCCCTGGATGAGAGTTGGACCTGGAAAGGTTTCTGGCTCTGATCTACTGCGTCTGATGTCCCAGGGTACTCCCAGAACTGCAGAGGACCTGTTTACTCCCTCAGAGGTCCCAGACTCATGCTCAGACTTGTAGAGGTTCCAGGTTCCTGCCTTTTCCCTTTGATGACCCAGACCAATGCCCAGACCCACAGAGGTCCTGGCTCAGGCTTACTCCCTCTGAGGACCCAGACTCATGCCTGGCCCCGCCGAGATCTCTAGTTCCTACCTATTCCCTTGGAGGTCTCAAGTTCACTCATGCCCAGATAAGCAGAGGTCCTGGCTCAGGCCTAGTGCCTGGGAGGTCCTAGAATCACACCCAGGCCCACCAGGGTCCTGACTTCAGTGTACTCCCTTGAAGGTCCCAGATTCATGTCCAGACCCTCAGCAGTCTCTGGCTCTGGCTCACTCACTCAGTGGTTACTGCCCTGTACCTGTTCCAGTGGAGATTGCTGACTCTGGATCTGATCGCTTGTCAGTTCTGGTCTGCCAGGGACAGGGTTGGCTTCCGGGACTGGATTTGCCCCTCCCTTCAAAATTTTTATTCCCCCTTTTGCTTTTTTTTTTAAATTCCCAGAATTGATTAGTATGTGTAACTCTGTATTACTAATTGATTGGTTTGCTTAGATCACCAAACTCACTTCTCAGCAATTAGAGCATGAACTATGAGAATATTTTTGATTTTTGTTTTTTGGGGCACGGTTTCTCTGTATAGCCCTGCATGTTATTCTGGAATTCACTTTGCAGACTAGGCTGCCTCCCAAGTGCTGTGATTAAAGATGTGTGCCACCATTTCTGTTTCTAGAACATGCATTTTCTTAAATTGTGTTTTACTTACTCCTATATGCCTAATACCTCATAGAGGTTTCATGAGCACAATAATATTCAATAAATATTTGTTAAACAAATAGGTGAATTAATCTACCAAGTGTTCTGAGTTCATAAATTTACATTACTAATATCTACTTACCACTAAATCTAGGTCTAAACTCTCCAGGCCTCCAAGACAACTTTTTAAAAGAAAGACAAATGCTATATACAACGTCGAAGAACAGCTCCTGAAATATGCTTTGTTTGCGTTTTTTATACAATAATCCAATAGCAAACTATTTTTTTTTCATCTTTACCATCTTTGTATGTTTCTTTCTTATCAAATTCTGGGATTAAAGATTAGGTAAACAGTAAAGTAAAGGAGGAAAACCAAAAAGTGTCAACCTTAATGGTAGCAATAAATAATGTTTTGCTAAAAGCTGCCTAAGAATAGATGGCAGAGTCTAAGTGGGAGTATGCAAATGATATGGAAATAAGAATCTAATTTTAATGCAGATGCATATGTGGTCCTCCTAACTATTTCATGCACCTGGATAGAGCCCCTAGGAAAATTCTAGCAGAGAGAAATGTGCTCTCAGCAATGTTTTAATGACTGGGTGGGTTGGAGAGCATTGGGGACTACACCTGGCATGCATTATAAGTTCTGCTAGTTAGCTGCTAAAAACAAGCTCTTGTGTATGTAATATTGCTTTGCAGCTCTGGTGGTTATCAATCTGAGTTACACATACCTTAATTGCAGGTTCCATAGTGACTATGAGGTTGATTTACTTCAGGCTACTAGGCAGTGTTTTTCAGTTAACACATCACTGGAACATGTACAAAATTGGAACTGCAGATACTGCCAAATCTGGATGATTTGAAATAGATGCTGTAGTCACATCTCACTGTAAAATAATGTTGGACCTGTTGGACAAGGCAGTTTGCATACTTCTTGTAATATGATTTTCCTGAAATAAAGAAAAATTGGAGAAAATCTTGTGGACAAATAGACATGCCAATATTGTTGCTTTAAATGCTTAGGAAAAGTCAAGCTGTGAGGAAAACAAATACAAAACAATGGAAGTAACTTAATTCAAAAGCCATAGATGAGGGATGAAGGATGCAAGTGCATTTTGACTTATGACAGTGCCATGTGATTTCCCCACCATAAGAATGACAATTAGGAAAATCACCATTGTATACTTCTTTATTAATGTAAGTCATTTGCTTCCTTACCTTCTTTGATTTAATAGCAAATAAATTAATAATAATCTTTACAATTACTTTGGAAGAACTATTTGCTTTTGCTCTATTTTTTAACTAATAAATAGAAATAAAAGCAAGTGTCATTTCTTGGTACCATGCTGTATTTCAATACTGTCATACATGATGCCATTTTGAAAATGAAATCGACTTTGGTTTCTGGCATTCTGACTGACTGTATTTTAAGGGACCTTCCTTCCTCCTTCAGGACACACTGCACGACATAGTCTGTATGTTCTTGTTATCACTGCCCTAGAAACAACTGTTAATGTTCCAAAGAGAGAGACAGAGAAACTCAGTTGGTGTGAAACAACTTTTTATGTGAGAGAAATAGGATTATTCAAAGAATAAACACCAGTAGCATTGGGCTGTTAGGATTCTGATGTTTGAACTAACACGTGAGTAAATGATGGGGAACCTCCTTCAGTCAATGACCTTCAAGAGGCTGGACCAGGTTGAGGCATAGCTTTGGGGTACCAAAAAGCCATAATCCTGCCAAATCGTACTTTTTTCCCATGCTCCACACCTAGGTGTTGAGCCCCCATTCCTGTTCTGTGAGTTTTCTTTTTATAATAAAGTAAAACCTTAATATACTCTATTCAGAGTTAGCTTAGGATTATTTGACTCACATTTCCACCCCCATTTGACACGTTCTGCATCAGCTGGCACCCCACATTAGAATGATTCCATGCTTACTGGTAACCTTCTGGTTTGCCAGCCCAGGCACATTTTCTCACTTACCAATCTACCACTGCTAAGGAGCCTGATGTTCCCTGTCTGCTGCTTCTCTGGCCAGCAATCCCTGTGACATTTCTTCTATCATGTGCACAGTTCACAGCTTACCACTGGTGGAAAACTTCGGGCTTCCTTTCTATTCTGACCACCAACTCTCAAATTCACTTCTATTGTCCTTAATAAATGTTCTTAAATTGCTAAACAAAGCATATTTATCAGTATCTAAGTAGACAATGGCACATGGAGTCAGAACAAACAATCCTGGAGAAAAATTCTTCCCCTCTGCATCCCTCCCCCATGCAGCTGCAGCTGCAACACCTGCTGGACAATAAAGATTATTACACTTACTAAAATGTACTGTAATTGCCTACTACCGGTAAGATTTGAAAATTACATGATGATTTACTGTATTACCATTTAGAAATTTAATAACCATTTTACTTATGCTGTGGATGGTATTCTGCAAGGCTTATGTGATTTTCCTTATACATCCTATCATTTGATTATGGGAATTAGTTTTGTTTTTCATATTGTATCATTAAAAAATTGCTTGATAATGGAGTTAAGAATGAGGCACTTTTAGAAATGATACAGTCTTTACAGAGTAATAATCAAGAGCTAGTGGAAAAAATTAATATTATTGAAAATGATAAAATTAATTTGACTGACAAAATTCAGTCATTATTGAAGGATGCTGAGACATTATCTGAAAGAATTCATGCTGTTGAACTTAACAATCAGAATCTGTTGAAAAGGTATGATAGGTTAATGGATGAGATATCACTCTAGGAAGGTAATATGCGCACCATCAAAACTGTGTCCAAGAATGAGACGTTGTCTTTACTGGACAAATTTCATTCCTTGGAATCATCAATGAGGGAATTAGAACAGAACACTGGATAGAAGATTCAGACTTTACAAAAGACAGTAGTAAAAATATTTGAAAAGATTGAGAAAATAATTGAAACTGATGAGCAGGGAGAGAAGGTACAAGGACAGGATTTAGCCTTGCAAGTACCTGCCAGAATCTAGGATGACGTACCCAGAGTTTAAACTGTCTATCCAGTAATATCCTCTGGGAAGCCACTTGGCACAAAATACCATAAGGTAGTCAAAGAACATAAATGGCAAACTATAGGTATGAGCAATCTAAAAAAAAAAAAAAATTAAGCAAGCAATAATATCCTGTGGTCTACATTCACCATTTGTTAGGGAAATGGTGAAAACATGGACTTCAAGCAATAAGGCTACCCCACACAATTGGCTTCAATTAAACTCAGCGGTCCTAGAAGAAGGACCACAGCTGCTATGGAAATGCTATTTGTGTGAAGAGGTAAAATTTTAGAACAACGGGGAAAAGCAAAAGTATTTGAGGCTTCCAAGATCAAATTCTTGGTGAGGGCCATTATTCCAATTCTTAGGACCAGGCTCTCTACAATGAACACAGCAACTTTAAATGCTTGGATCAGGATTCAGGGACAAGGAGAGATAATTGAATAATATATCAGCATTAAACAGGGCAAGAGAGAACCCTTTAGTAACTTTTCACAAGGACTAACTAAGGTTGTACCAGAAAGAGTAACAGATCTAGAGGATACATATGTATGTATTGAATCTCTGGCTTTTGAAAATGCCAGCATAGAATGCAAAAAAGTTACTTGGACCTTTAAAGGTTAGGTCAGCACAGGTGGATGAATGGATCCTGCATATGATGAATGATGAGACATTTGACTATAGCACTAAGGCTGGAGTTGGAGAAGTAACATCCAAAGGTATGAGAAGACACAAAAGTGCCAATTAATTGTGGTAGAATAGAACAACTGAAAAGGGATTGTAGACAAGGAATTCCTAGGAATAACATCTCCTCTGGGAATGGCAATAATAGGTGGTCTCAGTCTTCTGGAATATATAGATGTGGCAAAGACCAACATTGGATCATTGAGTGCATATCAACAAAGACAAACAAGACAACCTGATACCATTGTGAAACCCCTGGCGGGGCTCTCACAGGCCCCATGTGAAATGTTGTCCAGTCATTACCAGCCACTGTGCAGGACATGTGTCACCAGGAAAATTTTAAAAATCCACTGCCTACTTAAACACCATGCTATTCTGGGTGATGGAATAGATATGGAGGATGAATCAAAAACTCCATTAGAAAATAGGAAACATATTTTGGCAGACTTCTATAAATGTTCAAATACCAAAGCTAAGAGTGTATATAAGTAACATTGTAATTGAGGGATTACTAGACATGGTTGCAGACATGAGTATTATTACTCCAGAATCTTGGCATCCAAATTGGCCTCTTCAAGAGGCAGATGTTCAATTCCTAGGAATTGGAACCCTATATCAAGTGAAACAAACATAAGATGGAGTGAATGCATAAGGCCAGAAGGATAGAGAGGAAGGCTGAGGACATATGTAGCTAATGTTGCAGAGAATTTATGGGATTGTGACCAGTTGCAGCAATTGAATACCAAGATCAACATTCCTGCAGTCCCCAAAACTCATATTTCTGGGAGGGATATTGTAAGGTATTATAAACAAAGGTCACCAGCCATGCAGGATCTATAAGAACACAAAGCAACTAGCAAACCTTCAGGGGTACTAATGGCCCTGCCTTTAAAATGGTTAACTGAGAAACCAATATGGCTTAAACAATGCCTTTAACAGAAGACAAAGTGTAGGCTATAGAACAGCTGGTACAGGAGCAACTAGATGCTCACCATATTGAAGAATCGACCAGTCTTGGAATTCTCCTGTATTTGTTGTTAAAAAGAAATCTAGTAAACGTAGAATGGTGACAGATCTAAGAGGTGTCAACAAAGTAATTCAACCCATGGGCACTTTACACTCTAGAATTTGTTGTAGGAGTCTGCTTGTTTGTTTCCAGCTGCTCAGTCCCAAAATAATCACACAGAAACCATATTATTTGCAATACTTTTTGGCCAATAGCTTAAGCATATTTCTCGCTAACTCATATCTTAAATTAACCCATTTCTATTAATTTGCATATTGCCATGAGGCTGTGGCTTACCAGGAAAAATTCCAGTGTCTGTCTCCAGTGGGGCTACATGGTTTCTTCAAACTCCACCTTCCTTCTCTCAGCATTCAGTTTAGTTTTCCCTACCTAGCTCTACTCTTTTGCCCGATCGCAGGCCAAAACAGATTCTTATTAACCAATGACATTCACAGCTTACAGAGGAGAATCCCACTTCAGGAATTCCTCTGCATTTTCTATTACCAAAAGGATGGCCTCTAATAGTTATTAATTTAAAAGATGGTTTCTTCAAAGTACCTTAAAAAGAAAAGAACAAAGAAAAATTTGCCATCACAGTGCCTAATTAAAATAATTCTCAACCCATTAGGAGATACCAGTGTACCATTCTCCCACAGTGAATGCTCAATAGCCTCACCCTATGCTTTGTAAGTTAGCCATTGTAAATAATATGTAAGCAATTTCCTAAGTCTATTATTTACCATTACATGGATAATATTTTGTTATCTGATTCAAAGGCAGATACTTTAGAAAGAATGTTTGAAGAAATAAAGAAAGTTTTACCTAAATGGGATTACAAATTGCTCCCAAAAATAATACAGAGAGAAGATCCAGTCAATTACTTAGGTTATGAAATAGGTTTACAGTAAATCAGAACACAAAAGGCACAAATTAGGACAGTCCAACTGCAGATTCTTAATGACTTTCAAAGATTGTTAGTATACATTTCCAGTCTATGACCAGCTTTTGAGATAAAACCTGATCTAATAATTGATTTAAACAAAATTTTAGATGGTGACAAGGACTTAAATAGTCCCAGTGAATTAACAACTAAAGCTGAGAAAGAATTAATGGTTGTTAAAGAGAAATAACAGGAGGCTCGTGTTAATAGGGTGGATCCAAATATTAATCATATTCTAGTCATATTCCCTTCTATAATTTCCCCACAGGAATTTTAATGCAAAGGGAATATATTATCATAGAAAACATCTTTTTACCATATAAACCAAGTAAAACATTAAAAACTTATATGGAAAAGGTCTCTGAATTAATTATAAAAGAAAAATTGAGACTTTGTCAGCTCGCAGGTATAAACCCAGCACAGATTATAGTCCCTTTTACTACTGATGAAATTAAAGAGTTATGCAAATGTAACAAACCCTGGCAAAGAGCTTGTGCTAATTTTTGAAGATATTAATAGCAATTATCCTATAAGCTTAACCTTATATAGAGAAATACTTAGATTCTTCCCAAACTGTACATGATGAACTGATAACTGGAGCCCATACATTTTATGCTGATGCAAATAAATCAGGAAAGGCAGGTTACAAATCAGATAATAAGGTGGAACAAATCCTTTATAATTCTTTCCAAAAGGCAGAACTATATGCTAATTTCATGGTACTAAGGGATTTTAAAGAAGCTATCAATACAGTTACTGATTCACAATATACAGAAAGAGTTGTTTTACATATTAAATTTATACCAGCTAATACAGAATTGACTTCATTATTCATTTGGGTTCAAGATATAATCAGGAATAGGCTAAGTCTCATATACATAACACACATCCAATCCCATACGGGCCTACCAGGCCCTCTAGCACAAGATAATGCAGAAATTGACTGACTATTGATTAGAAGTGTACTGAAGTCCTCAGAATTTCATAAAAAACATCATGTCAATAGCAAAGGTTTAAAGAAAGAGTTTTCTATTGCATGCCATTAAGCTAAGGAGATTATAAAGAGATTACCTACTTGCTATTTCTATAAACAAATACCTGCAGGGAGTAACACAGAGGGTAATCAAATGAATGAAATATGGCAGATGGATGTGTTCCATCTTATAGAATTTGGAAAATTAAAATATGTACGCCACACCATTGACACGTATCCAGGTTTTCAATGGGCAGCTCCCTTGAGCTCAGAAAAGGCTGATTCAATAATTATGCACTTATTAGAAGTTAGGACCATTATGGGTATACCTGCACAAATAAATACAGACAATGGTATAGCATATGTGTCTAAGTAAATAAAACATTTTGTTTATTATAATATAAAGCATATTACAAGTATACCAAACAATCCTACTGTTCAGGCAGTTATAGAAAGATTAAACTGAACTATAAAGGATATGTTTAATAAGCAGAAAGGGATGGAAAATACCCCAAGAAATAGGTTGCATAATGCTTTATTATCCTTGAATTTTCTTAAAACTAATAAGAAAGGAACAAGGCAGCAGAGAGACGTTGGTTAATAGAAAAGACTTCTGAATTAAATTAGCCAGTGTATTTCAAGGATGTGTTGACCTCAGAATGCAAACCAGTTGTGCTATGTTGGGGAAGGGGTTTTGATCTTGTTTACACAGGAGAAGAGAAGCTGTGAATACCATCAAAATTAATAAAGATTCAGTTTGAAAAGGAGAAACCTCTTGAAACAGGGTTTTGTTCCTGTCTTTTCAGGAAAAAAATGTATCTTCAAAAAGTCAAGAGATCCTGGAAGTTTGGATACCTAAAGAGAAAAAATTAACTGTCCAGGAAGGATCACCAAGCAAAGAGGAATGACTTATTAGGCCAGGTTATCTGAGGGTAAAAATTTATTTTATACACACATAGACACACACACATATGGTGTAGGAGGTCCTTCTGTCTATGTGTTGCTTTTACCATCAATGAATAAAGAAACTGCCTTGGCCTGTTGATAGGGCAGAACTTAGGAAGGTGATGGGGAACCTCCTTAAGCCTATGGACTTTGAGTGGCTGGACCAGGTTGAGGAGTGGTTTTTAGGTACCAAAATGCTGTGGTCTCACCCACTTGCTCTCCCCTACTGTGCTCCACTCCTAGATGTTGGACCCCCCATTCCTGTGCTGTGAGTTTCCTTTTTTAACAAAGAGAACTTTATTATATTCCATTCAGAGTTAGCTTGGGATTATTTGACTCACTTTCCACCCATTTGTCGCATTCTGCATCAGATATAGAAGCTTCCTACAGTCTTTTCTGTCAATGAACTAGTTAATGTGACCTTCTTTCCAGGTAGAATCTTCCTGCTGTCAGCACCCATGGAAGCTGAAGTAACTCTTCAAATCTATGTGGCCAGAGAATTGCCAGTATTAACAACAGGCCTGTGACCTACCTGGTTGGGGGGAAATGTCTTTAACAGTCATACCTAGCTGTGGACAGCATCAGTTACACTAACAACCAGCATGCAACCTATGTCCATGAGTGCAATAGTGACATAATGTTATCAGAGTAACAGAATTTTTTTATCAGATTCAAAGCCCATCAAGCAGGATGAAACATATGCCTAGTACTATAATCCTGGTCAAGAACTCATAACTGGGGAGATCTTAGTTGCCAGGAGTTACCTACTAGTACTATTTGGAGCAGTGGACAAAGTATAGAACTGTTGTCATAATTCATAACTATTTATTCATAGATTAGAGTAACTCTCAAACCTGATCAATACAAAATGTCTTAAACAGAGGTAGAGACATGCATGCATACAATATGACAAAATACCTTTACATAGGTGTACAAATATTGTAAATAGAAATAGGAGCATATTCAATATGACAAATATAATTTGAATTTGCATCAATATAACAGAATCTATACCAATGTAAATTGTCTATAAATAATAGCTAACAAGTATTCACTCTATTATTCACTATTACTATTATTAGTGTAAGCTCACACTAATTTACCCATTATCACATTCAATTTCCTTTTTCTCTTTTTAAGTGAGATCCCTGAGCCTACATTGAAATTGAGAGGGAAGTGGGGGC
The DNA here is from genome assembly GCA_004026605.1 of Ondatra zibethicus. Taxonomy (NCBI): domain Eukaryota; kingdom Metazoa; phylum Chordata; class Mammalia; order Rodentia; family Cricetidae; genus Ondatra; species Ondatra zibethicus. Next base: position 36,632 of record PVIU01009928.1, on the reverse strand, counting down.
ATAAGGATGGATGTGGAATGTCAGGAGAAGGAATGGACAGTGAAAAATGACTAAAATACCTTGTATGCATGTCTGAAATTCTCAAGTCCTTGGTACCAATTATTAATTGATTTTTACATAAATTCTTTGTCATTTGTCCTCATATTTCCAGCTCCTCAAAGACAGGGAGAGTTCCTGATGACTAAAACTTACGCCTTCCTCTATGGCGATGAATCATTGTGCTTCATTTTAGCCCATATTTTTATAGAAGAAACACCCAATCTTTTATTTGTTATGTCAGCCCATATTTTTTAAATGCATTTGGTCATTTTAGAGCTTTATCAGTGAACTGTCTTACAAGTTCTACTCTCTTCCTTTACCTCTGTAAAACAATGTACCCACTGTCACTTTCATTGATTGCACATATGCCAAGACTAAGAATGCACTACTAAGTGTCACTTTTGCTAGGTATGGTCATTTGATAAGGCTCTAGTCTAGATTTTCTTAAACTTTTTCTACTTGTAACCTCTTTTGCCCAAGAAATCTCTACATGATCTCAGGTATATGGGTATATAATATAGGTACACAAATCAAAACTTACTGATAATAAATAATATAGAAATGTATTTCTAAGTTATTCTTTAATATACACATACTTTATCACTTACTAAGGGAAAAAAGTAATCTTATACACTATGAGATTAATACACATGTTTGTCTAGCACAATAAAAATATGACTCTTTGCCTTACATAAAGAAACCATGTTGTTCCTACCAGAGTAACAATCTTTGTATGCATAACAAAAACAATGCAGTCTGTAATGTCTGATAGTCCTGAGTCTAAGCCATTGTCTTTCAGGAAGCAGTTGTTGGTGTGAAATGGCTTGGTATGACATCATGCATAGTGCAAAATTCATGTATTGTGTTGAGATCCAAGGCTGTAGTGAAATCGTCTGATTCAATATGGGAGATTACAGAAGAAACCCCCAATTCTTTATTTGTTTTTATCTGCAGTTAATTTCTGGTCCCTGCATGTTCAGAAAACTTTTTGTGCTGCCAAATTTTACAAACCCCACAATCAATTGTGAGATATAATATTTGGGACATGAGTCACAGTTTAAGAAGCTTTGTCCCAGACAATGGGAGATAAGCAGAAATACCATATGGTATTTTCATAGAACCATCTTCAAGAAAAATATTGTGTGTGCCATTTGTCTTCCTCGTGATTTCTACTTCTAGAAATATGATGATGCATTCATAGCAACATACAGAACACAAAACACAAGACAGAAGAATCATCATCCACAACATTATATCATGATATGTAAGCCTCGAAGTGCCAACCCAGACTTGTATATGAAAATATGTGTAAATGTATACAAACACACACACACAAACACACACACAGACACACACACACATTTTTCTAACCTGTTTCAGCCACTCCTCTTTGGGGATCTCTTTCCCTCATGCATCAACCAATTCTAACATGGCTTTTTTCTAAACAAAGGTTTCTGGAATAGTCTAGATGGTACTTAAAGACCAACTTCTTCAATCTTATCAACTCTACATATCTCTTCTCTTTTCCTTTCCTCAGTCTACCATGTTATTACTGCTGAAACTCCTCCATTTCTGACTTGCTTCTTCATCCACTTTATTTGAAATATAGGCAGTTATCCTTGAGCATCTGTTTTCTCTGTCCAGCTTTTGCATTTTTATTCTTCAATTCATTGATTCCATAAATACCACTTCCCTTATACTCTAATTCCCCAATGAGCACTGGGCCTCCTGGAGCACAACACATCTTTTATGGTATGAAGAACTGCAGACATTGGACTTGACCCAGGTTGTGTTTCCTGCAACTTAAGTCCTAATTGCTCCTGCAAGTGGAATGCTTTGTAATTTTTTTCCTTTTAATTTCACCTTTCTGTCTCGAACAGATGAAGTAATATAAGAAAACTTATTTCTATGGAAAGAGCATGTATTGAAAGTAGACAAATGACTAATACAAAACTATCAAGAACATCTTCCCTCTGACTCACACTCCAGCTAAACACCTTTGAATGGTGGTAGCAGGTTATCCTTTTTGGCACATAGACTTGACCTTCTCTGGCCACCTTTCTTGAGAAGCTCCTCAGGTCCTCATACAAATGTCTCTATTATGTTCAGTAGCATCAAAGGCACAATAAAAAGGTATGCCCTTACCTCAGTCCCAGAACAGAATATCCATTACCATTAATGATGATCATAACCTGAGAAAAGAGTCAATTGACCTCTTAGCATATGCCCTCTGGATACGTAATCATGCTTCCCTGGGGACTTGGCTTGCATTTGATAGGACAGGATTAATTTGGCATAAAAATATTCTTTGGCCTACTTGAACTTTAAGTAGAATACAAAATGACCTACTTTGACAATATACTTAACTTTTCTCACAGTTACTATTTTCCCCAGCTCTTTGTTCACTACCTTGTCCAAGTATTTGCGAGGAAAGATTCTGTAACTCTTCACCTACACTTATATTGGAATGTTAAATTTTTAACAATAATATATTGTCAAGAATGAGCCACAGCAGGGAGAAAGCAGGAAATTAGTATTAGCAAGAAATAGAAAGAGATTCTGAAAGGAAGACTGTGTGAGCAGATTATTTTAAATTTCCTTTGGCATGTATTTCTGACCTGAGGTTATGCTGAGACACTTAAAGGAGAACACAATTTATAACACAGAAGATCAATATTTCAAAAAGAATCAACTTGGCTTTTCATGGAGGCAGCATAGTTTCCCTGTTAGATAATTTTTAAAAAGCCAAAAAACAAAAACTACCTGGGCATAACAACAACCTATATTCTTAACCCCAACATTCAGAAAGCTGGGGGAGAAGAATAATGAATTTGAGGCTGGCCTGGACTGGGTAACCAAGAGCTTACAAAAAAAAAAAAATTTGTAAGATTTTTTTTTGACCTGGAAATTTGACCTGTTTCATGCTTTACTCATAAAGCTCTCAAGGTAGAAATATGTAAAGAACCATGAAGTTGGTCCTTCCGGCACAGACATGCAATTCAGCAAGTTCAAGACCACTATAGGCAAGTTACAATATCATAGTTCAAAACGAAAGACCAACGTGGCATGCCTGGGGCTGCAGGTTCAATCCATAGTGGCAAAGAAAGCAACCCATGGACAGAAAATCCTTTAAAAGTGTTACCTTTACTAATGTTCCTATGGTTCAGTTTCAGTGCATCAACACCCTATAATTCAATAGTTCTATCTTAAATATGCTCACTCTTAGAAAACTCCAGATCTACTCATTTTATGTTCTATTTCTTTAATTTATGCTTTTATCAAATAGAAATACTTTTTATCAATAGCAAACTTTCTGATGTATAATTTTCTTTCTAATTATTATCAATTTTGCCTTACTGTTTAATAAATAGTAAAATTATATGTACCCCAAATAATTGTTTCAAAATGCTTATCTTTATGGTTTTATTTATCACTGAAGGTTTAATTTGTATAGTTATTTTATATAACTATATATATAAGAGTCAAGAAGAAATTTTTTGTGCAGAAAGAGGCTGTGAGTAGAAAAGTTTCAGAAGTCTTGACGATGACTAAGCAAATTATTCAGACATCTTTAGTTCCACAGGATGTGAGAAGTCTATGCCTTCAATAAATAAATTGTTTGAATACCAACAAGCAAGAACATCAGAGCCAATCTGAGTTGCTATTTTGTCACAGGACATACGTACATAGTTTTAATTATTTGCAAGTCAAACTCAGAAATGCTTGGCTTGATGTAGAAGAAAAATTGAGTCATCAAATTGGTTGATATAAGGTGGATGTTCAAGGGATTAGGTAGGGTTTTGAGTAAAGACAGAACTGTATGAAAATCAGAAGCCAGATAAATGATAATGGTGGGGGGTAGATCCTACACTTCTCAGTTACATCAATGGCTAGCCAGCCTCTGGTCTAGATGAACAATCATCCACAAAGGAGGTCACACTCCCAATTTACAGCACTGCTATGATTTCTGATATCATTATCTTAAAGTAATTAAAAGTAATTTAAAGTCAACTTTGGTTTGATCTCTGACTTGAGAGATAACTTATCTGACATAACAGTGGGGATCCTTTGCCCAATGGATAGAGCATTGGACATTTAGTGTTAGTGTGAACTGAAGTAGCAATGGCTGCAGAGAAGCATCACAGGCAGGATCCATACATCTTTTATGCATCTGACAGAAATATTGCAGACTCAAGTGAAAGAAAGAGGTAAAACTTAGTTAGAGCCTTCATAAAAATAGTTCCACTGAGGCATCGCTGTCATTTATCTCAACAATAGTGTGACTGTTATTTCTACCTTGAGGAAGGCTAATTTCTTAGGTAGAACTTACTGTGATGACTAATCTTCAAATGGAATCACCATGGAAACACATGACTAGATATATCCATGAAGATATTTCCAGGAAGGTTTCTCTGAAGAGTTCAGACCCATGCTGAATGTGGACAGCACCATCATTGGGGTGAGGTTGCACACTGAGTAAAAAAGGAGAAAGTGAACTGAGCACAAGTGATGCTCTCTCTTTGGTAGACCCCTGTGATCAGCTTTCTCACATTCACATGACCTTGTCTTCCCTGCCACGAGGAACTAACCCTGTCTTACTGTGAGTCAAAATATACCTTCTCTGAAGCTGTTTTTTATGAGGCATTTGTTCACGGCAATGAGAAAGGCAACTAATACAAGAGTTACTCTTCTTAAGTGGCATGGAAAAATCAATAAGTAAAACAGTGAACTAGAAAGAACAGCCCTAACAGTTCCTTCCTCAGTTGTGTCTCTAAACATGTGGGCAGTGTTCTAATTACGTTTGATGGAAATATGTAGCTGTTCTGGGTCTTGACTTGTACATTATCAAAGGTTAACATTCATAAAGCTATTTCAGTCCTAAAAGTTCGAGTAGAAGATAATGACTCTCTGAAGAGATTTGGGAAATGACAAGGAGATTTATTTTTATACCAGGGATCAAATGGTTGGTGGAAAATGCAACAGTAAGTAAGGAGAAGGGCTATATTTATGGTCTAGAATTCAAACAATAGATTTAGCTAATGCCCCAGCATCCCATCTTGAAAAATAAAACTGCAGTGAACACTAAAAGGAGAGTCCTTGGGCAGACAATAATGCCTTTTCAAGCTGGTTAATGGCAGGTGCAGTAAAATGAGTACTCATGTAAACAAAAGGGAGTGTGGGGTCACTGGAAAAGGAACTAAGGAAGTGTGGGTCTGCTGAAGAAGGATCTAAAATTAAGTTGCATCATTTGCTTTGTGTGTTCCCAAGACAAGAGCACAACAAGAACAAATATTTATATTAATACTTCATCAAAGGAGACAATTTTGTCAAGTTAATGTGGAGGCAGTCAGATATACTCTGAACTTCTGGATATTTTCTTAGTATGTTTTGTTACAGTATATAGGATTGATAGCAAGGCTTTACATGTGTTGGACGAGCCCTCTACGTTCCTAGCTCTACCCCACTCCCACTTCTAACAGCTTTGTTTTTAAGATTTGTGTGCATGTGTGTGAGCATGTGTGTGTATGCTTGCGTACATGTGTTGTGCAAGTGTGTATATGTGTGCGTGTGCACATGAAGTTGCACATGGGCATGGGTGCCCAACAAGGAACAAAGGGAACATTAAATCTGGAGCTGGAATTATAGGTGGCCATGAGTGACCTAACATGGTGCTAAGAATTGAACTCCAGTCTTGTGCAAGAGAAACAAGTGTTGAACTTTCTCCTTAGCTCCTAAGTTTTATTTTGAAATTGTATCTCACTAAATTGCATCAAATTTGCAATGTTTTTATATTGCAATGTTCTGTGTTTATACTTTTCCAGGGTTGTTTCATGGCAGGCAAGCCATATACTAGAAATATCCTGCATCACTTCTTCCCTCTCCCACCAGCACTAATGTAAAAAGTAACTAATTTCTCTTTGTCATGGAGACTTCGCATAGGGTCTTTATCAGTTTCCAATTATAAGCATCTGTACCCTAGAAATGATACACATTCCTATAATTCCAGAACTTAACTTGCTGAGGCAAAAGAATTGTAAGTTTAAGGCCAGCCTTGAATGCACAAAAAGCCTCTGATATTACCAATAGAGCTATATATCATAATACATATAATAAAAATATGATATCTAATTATTTGTAATATTTGCATTAACATTAATATAAAATGTGGGCAATATATAATTACCTCTTAAATTACTCAAGAAGTTTGTTTGGGGGTGTAATAGATTATTTTTTGATGACAATCTTCTTGGTATAATGAGCTAGTACATTTCCTTTCATATATAGGTACCTGCTTTTTAATGTCCACATTATAGTATCTATTTTGTTTGATGATTTTGGAATGTCTGGAAGTTCCTTGGTTTTTAACAATTATTTATTAGGGTATTATCTACAATTAGAGACTTCATTATTTCCAACCACCTTTGATGGAACTCTCCATTGGGATTGTCTTCTTTCTGTTGTAGGGAGTGGGGCCCCTTGTTCTGGCCACCCGACTAGCTTATACCCGAAAAAATCACACAGAAACTGTATTACTTAAATTATTGCCTGGCCCATTATCTCTAGCCTCTTATTGGCTAACTCTCACATCTTGATTTAACCCATTTCAATTAAATCTGTGTTCACCATGTGGTCGTGGCTTACTGGGAAAGATTTAGCATGTCTGATTCTGGCAGCTCTCTCTGACCCTGCTTTCTTCCTCCCAGAATCCCAGAATTCAGTTCTGTCTTCTCTGCCTACCTAAGTTCTGCCCTATCAGGCCAAAGCAGTTTCTTTATTAATTAACCAATGAAAGCAACACACAAGCAGAAGTACCTCCTACACCATCTTTCAGAGATGTCTATGTAGTAACTCTCTTGATCATGAAGCATTGCCAAGAATTAGGGAAGGCCCTGAGTTCTTCCTCCTGACTGTGACATGAAGCATATCACATTCTTAGTTTGAATTAAGCTGCAGTATAGGGAAGCCAAGCTGACAATTTCCTATATGATTAAGCATAGGTGCACAGAGATTTTCCAAAGTATTTTCTAAGCATGCACAGATTATGAACAGTTCTCAGAAGAAAGGAAGGTATGGGAAGAACAAATTATCATGTAAAATATTTGAGTGGTAACCTAAGACAGGCTAATAGTCCTTTCTTTTCATCTGTTCTTAGGCCTGGTTCTCATCATAGATGATTGCCATAATGCATACTGACCATGTGGTAATCTTTGTCCTTATAAAAAATCCTATAGCTGGGCAGTGGTGGTACATGCCTTTAATCCCAGCTCTTGAAAGGCAGAGGAAGGCAGATCTCTGTGAGTTTAGACCAGCCTGGTTAGGCCAGTCTGGTCTACCACAGCTAGTTCCAAGACGGGCTTCAAAGTTACAGAGAAACCCTATATCAAAAAAAAAAAAAATTCTATGATGGAGTCAATTTCACTATCAGGTTTTAGTAAAAGTCATCTACTTAGCTTCACTTCAGGCTATCTTCTTCCAGTAGTGACTCTGATTTCATTGTCAAAATATAATTTATAATTTTAATATCATCTGCTATTTGGAATAGGTAAGAATTTAAAAAAAAATTGCAAATCCTGGATCCATTTGCTTAGTGTTTCCTCCTGCCTTCTCTCCCTCTTCCTTTCTCTTTCTCTCTCTCAGAAGAAGCAGGTGGGGGGGACAGGCAGTCCCTACTCCACTTTGCTTAGAATCTTAGCTATATTATACAGTCCCAAAAGCATGTTTTTGACTTGGTATGTCACTGCAGGCACCAATATTATCAAAACTACTACTACCTTGTCATAGGAGCCCTAGCTTTGCCTCTAGTCTGCAGTAACCCCTCATTTCCATATTCATCCTCACAGCTGGTGTTTTCAGGGCTCACGTTTCTGCTACCATTGAGTTCAAGGCATTTTATGCTCTAATTAAATCTTTCCTTAACCCTTATCTTCATTCTAAAACCAGGCCAATGTTTTAGGTTTCTGTATGGCAGCATTCCACTTTTGACACTGCCTTATGGAAAAAGGACATGGGAATCAGAGGATGCATTTATTTTTCTTAAAGGTACCAAATAATTATGTATTGTATCTATTATAATTTGGTAGATGCATTTAAGAACAAGAATTATCTTACAATTAGTCAAAATCCAGGTGCTTCTGATATGGGGTCTGGCAGAAAGTTCCTGTAGAGGTGTTCCACTGTCATAAGTCACACGTTGGGCCGACATTTGTACTGGTCTAATCTCGACAAAATTCATGAGTTCCAGGGTAGGAGCATGAAGATTACAATTATTAAGCAAAGGGAACACAGACATGAAGGAAATAAAGGACAGAAACACAGAACAGCCTTGGGAGGGAAATTTAGTGAATACTGAGCCCACCCATGCCTATTTTCCACATGCTTATGTACTCCACTCCTAAAGGGGTTGGGGGAGGCAACAGATTTTATTAACATGATTGTTGGGCCTCATGAGGCCCTGTGTAACTTCCCGAGCCTAACTTGAGTTTGCGTGAGACCTAGTGTAACTTTCTGAGCCTAACTCGAGTTTGGAGACCTGTCTCTGGCTATAACTTCCACACAGGAATTGACTCAGCACAACCCGACCTAGGCCTACCTCTGCACAGCCACCGCTAATGTGGCAGAATATTATTGGTCCTTGTTCCTTGCTCCACCTTGGCCCATCCCAGGCTTCCCACCCTCTATCTCAACCTATATAAGTTCCTGCCTAACATAATTAAACCAGATCCTGCTTTGACAAAGCCCCAGCTCAATGTGTGTGCTTCTCCCTGGTGGCATGGGGGTGAGGAGGGTGGTGGGTAGAGAGGAGTGGGGGGTGGGGGGGGGTGGTGTCTCAGTCTGCGACACTCACCATCCCACTCAATCCCACCCAGCTCCAGGGAAAGTCCGGCAGGTCCGGCTCTGTCCTCTCCTTCCCCCCCACCCCGCCCTTTCTGCCAGAGAACCTGGCACACGATATAAGGAGTACATCAAGTATCCTGTAGGCAGCTACTCTCTGGAACCCCCTGCCAATCTTTTTGAAGGAGCAGGAATAGACTTTAATTCTCCGACCTTTGCTCAAGGTGGAGGATCCACCTCTGTACTCAAAATACTAATTAACCACATCCTAGGTCAGGATCTCTTGTTTGTAGCCACACCTGGCGTCAAGAGCTTTGAGAGAGCAATAATAAGCTCAGACTCTCTGACATTTAGTCAAGGTGGTAGGACTCACATCTGTGGGCTCTGGCAGTCCGCTGAGGCTGTAGTCTGCTCACGGCTTGGATAAGGCAGGGTCTACTTCCAAGCTCACTCCTGTGGCTGATGGTAACCCTCTGATCTCGCTGATTTGTTAAGTAGAGTTATCACTGCTTTCCCACTTCCTCCTTTCCACGGAAGACCTCACTGCGTGGCAGGTGGGTTCATTCATAGTCGAATGTCATGCAGATACCATTGTCTCTCAGTCTTTGAAACTTAATACTGAAAAAAGGTGGCTTATCCTTTTTGTCCTAATTGTCAGTTAAGATCAGGCTGTCTTGTCTATCTTTGATGGAAGACAATTCCACAAGGGGGTGAACATCGGTAGGCAGGGCCACTAGAAGCAATCGGGGCTTGCCCACCGCAAACACGTCTGTTCGGAACAAGAGAAGCAGCAATGAGTGAGACTGATGCTTTTAGAATAGGACAATCAATGCTCTGAAGCGTCAACACAGTGAATGCTAAACTGAGTGCATCGCTGACCTCTCCTTGTGCTCCGGAAACCTTGAGCTGATCGGGTACAAATGTCCTTGAAAGATAAGTGCTCCTGCAGATCAAAGTGAGGGGGCCCAGCTGAAACTTACTGAACCTCCCAGTTGTGAAAAGCTGCTTCTTTCCATAAATAATCAGTTACAATATAATAATGTAAGCTATATTGACTTTAGCAAGGAAAAGATACCAGAAAGGCAGATCTGAAAGGAAGATTCCATGGCAGGAGCAAAGGCACGGTTTGTTGATGAGGTTAATAGGGGGAGATAAGAGAAGTGCAGTCGAGTTTTTGGACTGATTGGTATGGGGAAGGTGTTATTGTTGTTGTTTTGAGACACGGTTTCTCTGTGTAGCTATGGCTGTTCTGGTCATAGCTTTATAGATCAGGCTGGCCTCAAACTCACAGAGATCCTCCTGCCTCTGCTTTTCTGTATTGAGATTAAAGCCATGCACCACCACCACCTGGCATGGGCACAGATTAAGTATGTATAAATTTGCCATGTTATAAAATGTTCGGCACTTATAGCTGTGTATAGGTGTGGGGGTTATTGCTCCAATCTTTAATAGCCAGTACTTAAGACACATGAATATCATTATCTGATTAATATATTACTTATCTTGCCCAAAACCTTATGTTTGTTTATTCAGTGAAGTAAAAATGGAACGATCATGTGAAAATTTCTTGCCTAGCACTGGCAATAAAGAATTAATTCACCACTGTACAGTTTCAAGTAATTTAAGGCCATGAGCTTCTGCTTACATTCAGCTCCACTGGTCCTGAAATACAATATTATCTTATCTTGCTTTTACCTCCCAATGTTCTAGCTGTGTGTTTTAAAATTGAGACTAGCAAACAGCATATCTATCTTATGGCAGTTTTGATGTTAAAATGAGTTAATATATACCAGTATCTTAGAATGCTGTCTAGTACTTGATTAATAAATAAATGGCAGGTATAATTTTTAGAGAGGTGGTAATTAGTAGTGGTGATCATGTAAATAGTGCTGTCTGCTTATGTCATTTTAATACATCCCCATGTGTGATCCACATCAAGTTGTCAATATAAAACTAGACTCAGTAATTCGGGTATTTGTGGGAGATTGGTTCTAGAATGAGTATAGGTACCAAAATCCTAGTATACTTAAGTCCATTATATAAAAGATACCAAAAGATACCATATTCTTGTGTATTCTGCCTTTCTCCAATGTAGTTTATCTCTAAAGGGCTAGTCTTGGTGGTATTTGTCCTATAATCCAAGTACTTAGATGGGTGAAAACTGATCAAGGCCAGCCTGGGCTAAATAAACAAAGGAAAATATATGCATAGTATTTAGAATACCTAATTCAAATGCTATACAAACAGTTACACCATATGGTTTAGATACTATAGCAATTACAAGAAAGAAAATCTGTACATATTTACTACACAGACAACAGGGAGTGTTACTAAATATTGTCAATAATCAGTTGGTTGAATCCACAGATGACGTACTTGTAGATATGGAGGGCTAAACATGTATATAAACATAAAATATCATCCATGTGCTTGTTATCTTCACAATAGAGATGGAGAGCTAAACAAGTATATAAACATAAGATATCATCCATGTACTTGTTATCTTCACAGTAGATATGGAGGGCTAAACATGTATATAAACATAAAATATCATCTGTGTACTGGTTATCTTCACAGTGTCCTATTCAGACTTCCACTGTAGCTTTGGCTGTTTTTAGAATGGGGTAAATTCATGTTTGCATTTCTTGGGCTACTAGTCTGATCTGTTCTTATGAAGTTTCCCAGCCTTCAGGCTTTGGAATCTCTAACTAAGCACATGCAACAGCTGCGCTTGCCTTTTTAAAGCTCCATCTTAGCCTTAGCTTAGGAGCCAAGGTGTTTGGGTGTATTTTCAAAAGGCTTTGCTTATTAACAGATGATTTCTATTAATTTGTGGTGAATATTAGACATTATGACAGCTAATACTCAGAACTTATGAGCTATGCTTCCAGAAACCTGCTAGAAAAAAATCTCACTTCTTTGCATGTCCTCTTCAATTTTTCATCCTGTAATGCTGTTTCTAGTCCATATCACAGTCTGTAAATTTTTCACTTCTGGTCTTGGCAAGAAGCCAGCTGGTTTTAAAGTCACTTGCTCAGGCAAAAGAAGAATGGTCCATTTGGAGTGGAAGTATTCTAGAGGGCATTGCTGCAATTATATAAATGAATGATCATGGGTTTTAATTAGAATACTAGGTACACACTTCACATCATTATTCTAAGAAACGGCACTCACAGTTTGAGTGAGGCAGCATAGTACTACTGAGTCTATAGGTCTGCAAGCACAATTTCTATGCAAGGCACCACCTTAATTCTATTTATTTATACATTTACTGTTTTTAATATGGACTGAGTCACTCTTGATTAACACTAAATGCATAGTTACAGAATGCATTAATGTTAAAATCAGCCCAAGGAGGGGGAAAGAGCATGATAAAGACCGATATTTTATTCCTCCTGTTATCTTCAGTTCCCAGTAATAATGTTATTACTTTGTAGTTCTTAACATAAACTATACTTAAAAACTAGTGCTAAAAATATTCAGAAAAGGGAAATAAAATAGTTTCTTGAAGTCTTTTTTGCATTTTATGATCATGACATTGAGACAAAGTTTAAATTTCTCCTTACCATTTGAAGATTAAAAAACAAACTTCAAAGCAAGTAAGCTCATAACCATAAGGACTTATAAGCAAACTCTAATAGAAAATAATACTGAAGCCAATACTTTTCATAGTAGATTAACTCTTCTCTTCATTCATTCACAGATTTATTGTATCAACAAGATTTTATTGATATTCTTTGTCAGATGTCTAGAAGGCCCCATGAAAAAGACTACAGAACTGTGATGGCACCCAGAAGATGATCTTAGTATCTCATAGGTTATATTTGGAGGAAGAGAATACAACATGTTTAAAAACAATTAACAATACTGCAAAGCATTTTCATCGCCAACCACATACTTTCTCAAACAAGGAATGAATAAGGAAATACCAAATTCTACTGATCCTAAACATAGGATTTTTTCAAAGCTATCTCTCTGGCCTCTCATTGAAAGAGCTGTCAACACTGATCACTGGTATGTCTCTTAACCATCTGCAGCATAATTTATGGGACCTTTTTTGTCTTATATTTCATACCAATTATTCAAGCCAGGGTCTTCCAAACTACAACTATAAAGCCCTCTCGGTTCTTCTGGAAACTCATTCCATCTTCTTTAGCCTCAGATTTTATACCTGCTTGCCCTTGATATTTTGAAATTTGGTGTGTCCGAAAAACACTTGATGTTTTCTAGCCTGGTAAACATCAATTGATAATCTATTTACAATACTAGCTAGTGTCATTTCTTAGAAACTTTCTAACTAGTGTCTAACTAGTGTCACAAAATACTAGATTTTGGTGGTTTATAAAGAATTGAATTTTGTAATTTTGTGTGACATAGTTCTAGAGTGTGGGAATTCTAAAGTCAAGGCACCAATAGATCAGCCATGTAGCAAGGACCTGCAACATCATTGTGTGTGTGTGTGTGTGTGTGTGTGTGTGTGTGTGTGTGTGTGTGTGTGTAGTGTACTATCATAGAGAGGGCAGGAGAGTTTTCTAGGTTATCTTTTGCATGGGCACTATGGGAAAACAAAATGTCTTCTATTCTCTAAGATGACTCACATTCTACATTCATTTTGTTATCAAAATGCAGAATTCTCTGAAACTGACCAATTCTCCAACACCAGTTTGGAGTCCTGTAGTTCAAGTCAAACACTGACTGGAATTAGATTTCATTGGTTAAGAGCTCCCTTTGAGAAAACTTCCTCCCATTATAGATGCTAATTTGGGTCTCAGATTGTTGTGAACTGTTGATCAGAGGTTGCTGAACACCCTTTCCATGTTGAGTCATTTATTAGAGAGCTCACAGGACTCAGAGAGGCACTTGAGTCATAGTAACTTGTTCATTATAAAGGATATTACAAAGGATGTAGACAACCAAATGGCACAAAAGATCTACAGTGCAAACTATGCAATGTCTGAGCTCCAAAGGTCTCCCTTGGTGTTACCTTCCAACAATGACACAGATTTAGCACTAGAGAAGTTCTCCAAATACTGTTCCAGGAGAGGTGGCTTCATCATTGATCTTATTCATTATATCAATAACTAATTTTGCCCAAGTTAGCCTTCATTTCCTTTTGCCCCTCTGGATTACAGGGAATAAAACTGTAAACTCTAACCCTCCAATCATTTGGCTGTCTGTAACGCCTGCATTACTCTCTACGGTACAGTTTGTGCTACTGTCCCACTCACAAGCTGGGCAAGGGTCTGAAGATTAAAGGAACACACAAGAGATGTGGGTCGTCCGTGAGGAGAGAATGCTGAATGCCATTTATTCAAGCTTAGGAAAAACCTTCTATACATAGCTGCTGCACAATAGAAATCTCCCCAGGCAGGTGGAAAATTACCAGACCCAAGAGTAAACAAAACCCCTAACCTAACCATCAGTCTGGGCAGAGGGAGGACAGGAACAAACAGGATCTTTAGCCAGAAATTGGAGCAAGATGTTTGACCAGAAACTGTCCTCAAGATGAACCCCTGTGAGAAGGGGTAGACCTGTTGGCCCTCGAGGTCCCCCTTTCATATAAATTACATGAGTAGGCCTGTCTTGGGTGGCATTGGGCGTCAGGCAACACCCCTTACCAATCATGAGAAAACATCCAGGTCAAAACACATTTCCTGTCTTAGGTTGGGGCAGCCCCCCAAAAACCTTTCCTGTCATTGGTTCACTAGTCACCCATCACCATGTTCAGCCAGATTTGCACTGAAAGTTCTTCTGGGACAATAGCTAAGAGGACTCGCCGAGTGGCAACATTAACATGAGCTTGCCTCTGGCTCTGGTGCCATGAAACCATGAAGATGTTGCTCCAGCACATAGAAGCACTCCAAAGGAGGCTGTGCTTGCTTAATCCTTAATGAGTCTGCCCACAAATTGGAACCCTTTAAGTAAGTTCTCAGCGCTGGCGGGAGGAACCCTGGTATTGTTAACTAGAATAATCTTATGAGCCAATTTGTAAATTGTGCGCTCCAGGGTCCGTGACTAGCAAGCAGCATTAACCATTTTCACTGTATCTGTTAAGTTGTAACCTTAGCAGTGGTCTTGAACCAAAACCAATTGCAAATTTGACTACAATATTCATTTTGAGTGGCCAAGGCATTTGCAACTTACCCTAATAAGGCATTCATTGTGCTAGCAGAAGCAACTGACTGACTAATGTTTACTCAAGAAGCCCTAGCTGCTGTGGCAACCACAGCAATGGGTGCCATTTTGGCTGCTGTAAAGCCAAAATCCCTTCTTGCTCGATGCAGGATGAGATGATCATCATGGGATGTGTTGACAGGTAGAGGAACAATCCTTGGCAGTTGGACCACCAAAGCCAGCTCCTCAGGACCCAGTAACCCTTCAGTTGACAAACCTGCTCAGAACAATTTAAAACTCCAGAAATATTAGCAGGATGATAAAGTACAATTTTGTGCTGAATGGGAATTAAGAGTCTAGGGGGAGGTGGTAATGCACTCAGTCCAAAGTATGGAAAGACTCCAATCATAACTCAAGGGCCCAGGCCAGCAGCGACTGACTGGAGCTGGGCAAATTCTGCTAACAAAAGTATCCACAACTGAGAAATGTCCTGTGATAATATTTTGGGTGGTATCCAAAGGCACAGCAGGTTTACCTGTGCTAAAATTGGTAGAAGAGAAAAAGAGCCAAACAGGGCTATACAATTGAAATTACCTGAGCGCGAGTGATAAGGAAACACTGAACATGCAACAAATCCACTTAGGAGTTTATTAGAGGGGGTGCACACAGGCCTAGGAATCGGCGTGCAGAGAGAGAGAGAAAGATGACGTGTCCAGCTTTTTTAAAACCTGCCTAGTACATGCACACAAAAGTTGGCATGACTGTCATATGATGATGATGCAGATGACGGGCTGATGCATGCACACAAGGGTTTAGCTAAGTCATAGTGGATATAACCACGCATGCACGCACATGGGTCATGCGGGGTCCTTTAATGTTCAGGCAATTGCCTGAGGGCCCATCTGCACGTGCATGCCTTTAGAACCCCAAAGTGCAGTCTTATTTGTGGCTGAATAATTACACCAATCCCACTGACATCAGAAACAGAGGATTCTTTACCAGTGTCTATTTGATCTCTTGGCTCTGTCCTGTCCTCAGGCTCCTGGACAGGAAAATCCAGAGCACAAACCAGGTGCTAAAGTACCCATACTGGACTGTGAGCATCCTGCAGGAAACAAAAACAGCCCACTCCTCCACACCAGTATGGGATCTGGACCACACCAAGTGCCATCTGCTAGATTCTTCCATTTGACATGAGGCATCCCAGAAGAAACTGGCCGCCAATACTAGTCAACAGTGATTGAGCATCGATAGTCAAAAATTTTAAATGTATAAAATAAAAGATAAATGGTTTCAGGGAGGGAACCATTCCCCTCTTTTCTTTTATGCAAATAGGCTTTGAGCATACAATGCACGTGCTCCACTATAGCCTTTCCTTGAGGATTATAAGAATGTTTTATGAGAAATAGAGAACTCAGAGCAAAATTTAGCAAAGCCAATGCTGGTGTAAGCTGACCCATTGTCAGTTTTTACAGTTTTTGGAACTCCCATGTAGGCGAAAGCCTGGAGATAGTGACTTTTAACATCCCGTAATTTTTCTCCTGTACGGGCTGAGGCAAAAATAAGATGAGAATAAGTATAACATCTATTTGCCATGTGTGATTAGGGGCAAGCCCATGAGGATTAACTCCCAAATGGAGAACAGCTTAAAGTTCTGTGCACAGAGTGTATTTTTTAACAGTATCAGCGGCTTGCTCTCGAGATATCTTAATATGAAATCTTAAAGACCCAGCATTGAGATAAAAATGATTATGAGTTTTTTCTGCAGCTTCATAAGATTCTTGACTAACTGCACAAATTTGGCGAGTAAGGTGATTGGCCAATGCATTCCCCTCACTCAAAGGACAGGAAGGTCAGTATGAGCCAGCAAATGCCCTATGTAAATGGGAACAGATAGGGCCCAAAGCAGTGTTTGAATAGCCAATAACTGCAACTGGACTAGAGATACAGAGGCAGTATAAGCTGCAGTTTCCAAAGGTGCAAGAATTTTGCTTACATATTGACTGTCAGTAAAAAGGTTAAATGGAATATCAGCATATTTCTCTAGGGACATTTGTACAGTGATCAATTCAGCCACCTTAGCAGATTTAATATCAATAGGCTGAATATCAAATTCAGGAGGAGAGGTCACCATGGCTTTTCTGGTGGAAGACCCATCAGTAAACACATTCCGAACTCCTGCAAGAGGTTGCAAAGAAATAACTTTAGGGAAGCATACTGGATGGTACTATGCATCCTGCCTTTAGCTGTTCCTGGACCAGGGTATGAGCAGCCTGTAATTTATCCTTACTTAGGGGCCATTGCTCTATCCATACAGGTTTTTCAGTTTTCCATTTTATAGAATACTTTCTGGATTCTCTGCAATGGCCCCTAAGAAAAATTTCTCAACTCTGCATGCTGTCCAGGTGATGATTGTATTATTTTCTTGTCCACTAAAATTTTCAGGTCTCCCTGCAGATTTTTGCCCAACCCCCACCCAGGGACAAAGCCCTGGTCTGTTAACATGCGCTGCACAGGTTCAGTGGTCTGAACTTCTCCCATAACTTACAAAATATTTCTTCCCCACAAGTTGAGACAAATTGTCTAAAAATGCCCTTATGGCCTTCTTTATCATTCCAGTCTAAATATTGGGCACTGCACTCTGGAGAACTGGTCATTTCTACCCCCTATAATGCTGTAGAGGCTGGTCATAGAGACCAGGCCGCAAGCCAATGTTTTTTAGCAGTCACAGAAGAATCTGGAAGGCTTTGGAACCTTTTCCCATTAATTGTTAATGTAAGTGTGGGGTGGTTTTCTAAACTAGAAACCCAAAAAGCTCCAGGAGTCCCGTGGAGCCAAGCCCCTTGTCCTCTTGTTCTTGTTTAAAGAATGGATTAGTAGAGTGATACATGGGCAAAAGCACTAGATGAGCTATTCTTGAGGGATGACAAGGACTCCTACCCCAGCTTCAATCATAATTTTAATTTCTCTAGTATAATCATAGTCTATAATTCCTGGTAAAATTTTTAATTTAAGTGCTGAACTACTTCTACCAAAGACTATACCTACTGAACCCTCTGAAATAGGCCCAAATATTCTAGTCCCCAAGGCCTGACCATCCATCTGTTGGGTCAATACTTCCCAGGCAGAGGTACAGAGGTCTAGTCCGGCACTTCCTGGGGTGCCTCAGACAAGGTCATGGACACTGAGGTGTTTCTTTGAGGGATGAATCTGATGGGATCAGCCAGTCTGCTCATTGCCCTGTACACTTGCCCCATACACTTGTGTTTTGGAGGCCCAGGACAGGCCCGACACAGGAAGGGGATTTTCTAGAATGTCAGTTTTAGAGTGGCACTCATTAGTCAATGGGGCCCCTTTGGACACTTTGGGAAAACACATGGATTTGCCACAGGGCAATTCCTTTCAAAATGTCCCAGTTTCCTGCACTGAAAACAAGTCCTTGATCTAGCTCCACCTTGACTTCCCCTAAGATCAGAAACAATTACCTGTCTCATCATATGAGTGCCATCAATGTCCCTGCATAACCGGATATAGGCATTTAAACTCCTATTTCTATGGGGGCATATAGCCTCCTGACTGTATCTGTTAGCATTTTCATAGGCCAATTGCTTTATGACGGGCATAGCTATGTCCACATCACCCAAAATGCAACCTCCCAGCTGTAACAGGTGGTAAACAAACTCAGGATAAGGTTCTGAGGGTCCATGAAGGACCTTAGACAGCTGTTCCTCTGTTCCTTTATTATGTAAAGCTTTCCACCCTTTAATGGCCATGGCAGCTATCTGTGCATAAACAGCAGGGTCATAAGCAATCTGTGCTGCTAAGCCTGCCTACTGTCCTGCACCAGTTAACATGGCAAGGCTACTCTGGGGGAAACCCGAGGTGGCGTTATGCATTGTGGTATCTGTGCAATTTTCCTACATTTTACCCCTCCTTAACAAATAATCTCCTCCTGAAAGACAGGCTCTGCAAAGCTGCCTTCTTTTTCTAACTCCTTTTTAGCAGTACAATCTCCTTTTCTAACGTTTCTTCTTCCTCTTCTATATCCCTTTTTAATACTTTTTTTTTTACCTGCTCCCAATCAGGAATATTCTCTTAAAGAACTATCAATTGACCTGTCAATACTTGAACAGAATTACTAGCACCCATCTTCAATTCACCCTCACCATCAATTTCTTACCTGTTGGCCAGCCTTCTGAGAGCGATCTCTCAGCGGCTCGCCTACTTCCCAATCTTGCTGATGAGCCTCCAACTGTAATGCCTGCATTACTCTCTATGGTACAGTTTGCACTACTGTACCATTCTCCAACCAGGCAAGGGCCTGAAGATTAAAGGAACACACAGGAGATGTCAGTCATCCGTGAGGATAGAAAGCTGAATGCCAATTATTGAAGTTTAGGAAAAACCTTACATACCTAGTTGCTGCATGATAGAAATCCTCCCCCCACCCCCTGCCAGGCAGATGGAAAATTGCCAGATCCAAGAGTAAACAAAACCCCTAAGCTAACCACCAGTTGGGGCAGAGGGAGCACACGAACAAACAGGATGTTTAGCCGGAAATCACAAGATGATTGGCCAGAAACTGTTCTCAAGATGAACCCCTGGGAGGAGGGGTAGACCTGTGGGCCCTACAGCTGGCTTCTTGACAATATACCCCTACTCAAGAGTTTGTGTATGAGGCCACAGCCATCAAATGATCTAATTTACATGATGACAGGAGTGTCACTTCCATACCCCAAACATTCCCTGCCTGACAGAAAATGGAGCAGAGAATGAAAGCAATAATTCCCTCATGAAGAGTCTTCCCTCAGGAACTGATCTTATCAAAGTAGCGTCACCAAGTATGTTAGTGTTCCCACAATGAATTCTAGAAGAATCAAATACCCAGCAAAGCACTTCCTTATCATCAGTCTTCATAATAACCAACAAAAATAGGTACTTTTATTGCAAATCAAAGCTCTATGAAGTGAGACAGAGAGAAGCTAAACACTGTGCACCAATGTGGCAGAACTACCCTACAATCCAAATCAAAAATCTGAAAAGTGACTCTCTATAAGTAAACTTATTTTTGTTTCCCCACATTATCCCCTCCCCAGGGAGGGGTGAGAAGTCCCCCAAAAGAATCTATTCTCCTGTGCAGGTCAAAAGGTCAGAAAAAAACCAAGTGTACCCTCAAGCAGCAAAGGTTTATTCACTGGCCAGAGAGTGGAAAAGCAGCAAGTCAACTTCCAAATCACCTTCCAAACCTTCTGAGGTGGGGAAGTAACAGAGATGGAATGAGAGATATGTGGGAGGGATACATGAATAAGGAGGAGAGATGCGTCCTCTTCCTGGAATAAAAACATTGCTAGAATTCAGGCACAGCCTCTCTTGTTTCTTTCATGGTCCAGTGCCTCCTGTCATGAGAGTTGGCAGATATGTCACCTAATATGGATATTAGATTATAATGAAACTCGAAGAAATCTAAAAAAATCCCTCTCATCTCAGTTGGAAATTATTTTGTAAAGAAAGTTTTCCATGTTAGATTTCAAATACTTCTCTCTTCCCATTTTTTTATTATTAGAGTTTCAAACTCTTCTGCCTCAGTTCCTGGGTTCTACAAATATTTTGAATATAATATTCATCTCAGTAAAACCCTCTCTCAAACAATATGAGAGCCCAGCAAAGAAAGAGTTTCACATCCATATATATCAGGCTATTTACATCACGACTGAAAGTTCCACTTAATAATTTAAAAGGGAGCCAGCTATACTACAGTTCAGACAAGGGACAGGAAAAGGCTAAAAAGAAAGTAAATGAACACTCACAAGGACAGTTTAAAGGGCAGTTTGTCCTGTAAGAGAAAAGCAACTAGGTAGGATTTAAAGAAAGGCCCTTAAGAGTGTGAAAACATTCAACCCATTTGTTTGTAGAAAGCCTAGTGCCAGGCACTTTGAAGACACAAAGTAGACCCAGTTATGGCCTTTGTCAAGGAGGTGACATGTTCTTAGAAAAAATACCCAAAGGATGAAGTTCAACATTTGAATTTTATAAAAGAAACCTGATGGGGAAGAAAACTGTAATGCTTGTCTACCCTTATCTCTTATATAGGTCCTTGTAATGATTTCTTAATAAACAACCACACAAAAGAGCCTTAAAATATAAGTTTCCATTGCACATCTTGGTTCACAATCTTCTATGTTCCTCCCCATATTCTCCCCCTTGTGACAGATAAGCCCCCCAATAGTGTGATACTCCGTTGTTCTTCCTGAGTTACACCCTTCACTTCCCTCCACACTCACTGTATGCCAGACCTTGTCGCTGGGTACTTTTTCCTGTTTCTCCAGGCAGTTCTTCATATGCTCCACCTTAGGGAGCAACTGCTCTTCTCTTTGAAGCAATGACTCCTCCTTCAGAAGATAAAATGATGACTTGAAAACTTACTACACTCAACTTTCTCCTCCTAAGTGTCAACTCTTCAGAAAAAGTTTTCCTCATCTTAGCTATAAAAAGCTTCTGTCAATTTTCATAACTTTACTTTGATTTTTTTTGTTCTCAAGCACTCACACACATTTTACTGTGCTCTGTAGCCTTCTAAATATATCAACTCTCATTTACCTCTTCTACAAAACATATACAATCATACACTCGATTTTATGCTCCTGAGAGTAGGGAGTTAGTCTGATTCACAGCTACATATTACAAGATATATACAATAAAATGTTGAAGATATATACAATAAAATATCCACTTAAATTGTTTGTTGAGTAAATCAATTCCTAGTTTCAATTGCGAAGGATTGAGGCATTCTTTGTTGTAGGCTGTAGGCATAAATGTTTGAACAACATCTTAAACATTCAGTGAGATTTTCAGTAGAAAAAAAAGAGGAAAGGAAAAGGTATTCCACTGTTAAATGCTATTTGTGATAGACAAGCATAACTTTTATTTAAGAGTGAAAACCTGAGATTGATGAGGGCAGAGGCTGCAGAAAGAACAGTAGAAATAAAACTAGAAGAGCAAAATGCTGTGGCCTCATGGATGTCTTTAAGAAACATATCCAAACATTGATTTTCAGAAGCAAAAAAAAAAAATGGCTGGGTAGCATTTGGTTTACAAGAACTTTAATTTTGCCTGTAGAATATAGGGGGGGAAATCACAGAAATGAGTTTCAGCAGTTAAGCCACAGAAATAGTTTAGGTTAGAGGAGAATTCTCACAAAGGGCTGTAGGACTGAAGTAAATTTAGGGGAACTGGATTGTATGTTTTACTTAGAAGGTCCTGAACTCAAGATTCCAGTGTCATATTTCAGTGATAATAAGTAGTTAATCCTTTTCTATGATGGTATCGCAAAACTTAGATGGGGTTTTTCTTAGTCAAAATATTAACTGAAAAAATAAGAAACAGATAAAGCACTGAATGTTCTAAAAGCCCCATGGTCTGGTGCTCAACAGAGAAGGAAATGATGGCAGAGGTGAATAACAAAGACAAGAGAGGGGTGGGGTGGAGCATATTTGCAGAGATAGATGTCAAGGGAAACTTGACTTCATCCTGTCCCATTTCTCTTTCAGTGACTATACTGAGTAATAATAAAGTAGACATCATTGTTTCATTTCCGATTTTAGTGGAAATGCTTTCAGTTTTTCTCTATTTTAATATTGAGTATAGCTTTGTGTGTGCTCATTTATGTTTCTTCTATTTCTACTTTCTTCTTGGCTTTTATATTGTGAAGTATTGGTTTTTCAGGAAAGTCATTTTTGTGTTCTAAAAGATGATTATGTAATTTCTGTAATTGAATCTCTTAATGTGACATATTCCATTTATTGATTTGAGTATGTTAAATCATCTTTGCATTCTTTAGATGAAGCCCAGTGCATCATAACAAATGATTGCTTTGAAGTAGTTTTGTGTTTGATTTGAAAATATTTTGCAAACAAACTTTCCATATATGTTCCACAGGGATATTGGCTCATAATTTGTATCTTTGTTCAGATTTCATATGAGTGAAATACTGACTTCATAAATTAAGTTTGACAGTATTGTTTCCCTTTATATTTTGTGGGATGGTTTGAGAAGGATTGGTATTAGTTTCTTTAAGCTCTGGTAGAATTCAATCATTAAATGATCTTGGCTTGGATTTTTTTTTTAAATCTGGGAAACTTTTCAATACTGTTTCAGCCTCTCTCTCTGTCTAGTTTAACTTTTTATGTCCTTTTGGACATAAAGAAGTTGGATGTCATATGATAGAAATTTATCCATTTTTCCACATTTTCCTGTTTATGATAATTTAGATTTTCAAAGCATGCTCTAATAATCCTCTGCATTTCCTTGGTGTTTGTTAAAATGTGTCTCTTTCAATCTCTTGCTTTAATAACTTGTATCTT
The DNA here is from genome assembly GCA_004026605.1 of Ondatra zibethicus. Lineage (NCBI taxonomy): Eukaryota > Metazoa > Chordata > Mammalia > Rodentia > Cricetidae > Ondatra > Ondatra zibethicus. The sequence goes on along the minus strand of PVIU01009928.1, from coordinate 13,287 downwards.
GTATTTTCTTTTGACTTATTTTTGCTAAATGCTTATAAATCTTATCTACTCAAAGAGTCAGCTTTGTTATATTGATTCTTTGTAGTGTTGTTTTAATTTCCATGTCAATAATTTCTATTCTGATCCTTATTAGTTGCTTCTGATTGCTGATTTGGGGTCTGACCATTACTGTTTTGATAAGATTACAAGTTACATCCTATGATATTTCTTTGAGTATTCTCTAACTTATTTTATGTAAATACTTATAACTATAGCTTCCCTTTCAGAACCACTTTCATCACATCCCATAAGTCTGGTGCGTATGCTTTTATTCTCATTAGATTCCAAGAATTTTTAAATTGCCAATATGAATTCATTGATGGTCCATTCAGTATTTAATATATCATTGGAATCTCCATGAGATACTGTACGTTCTATATACTATGATTGCTACATCAGCTTGCTTGCTAGTTCTTTAAGATTATAACATTTTTTTTCTATCCTTTCACCTTAAGACTATGTTAATCTTTACCAGTAATACTGTTTCTTATATATTTCAAATAAGTGGGTCCTGTTTATTATTTTTATTAAATTTATTTACTGTGTGAAGAGAGGCATATGTGCCATTACACACATGTGGAAATCATAATACAACTTTTAGGAGCTGATTCTCTCCTTCTACTATATACATAGGTCCTAAGATCAAGGTCAGGTTTTATGACCAATATCTTAGCCTAATGAGCTATATTAAATCCCCAGCTCTATTTTTAAGCCAATCATCTGCTACTCTAAGTCTTGTCCTTGGATACAGTAGACCAATAGTGATCAGAGGTATTACTGAAGATATATTCTTGCCATTTTGTTGCATTTTGTAAGGTTTGGTACTTTTTTCATTTCTTTTTGCAGTCTAGTGCAGGTTTTCATTGCTGTTCTTGTATTGTGAGACAATTCTGTATTCTGTCAGTTATGTTTTAAATAAATGCTGATTGGCCAGTAGCCAGGCAGGAATTATAGGCAGGACAACCATACAGGAAGTAGAGGCAATGAGAACAGAATTCTGGGAAGAAGAAAGCCCATGTCCTGCCCAGATCACAGAAGAAGCAAGATGTGACCTACCCCCCAGATAAAGGTACCTAGCCATGTGGCTAACATAGATAAGAATAATGGGTTAATATACGTTATAAGAGCTACTACGAAGCCTGAGCTAATGGGCCAGTCAGTTTATCATTAATAAGTCCTCTATGTGATTTCTTTGGGGCTAAACGGCTGTGGGACCTGGTGGGAGGACAGAAACCATGCAGGACAGATAACCAGACAACAAATGGCCCCCAACATTGTTGTGTCATGTTGTGGATATGTTTATCTTTCTCTTGCATGCAGGAATCCCTTGAGTATCTTCTATGAAGCTGTCTTAGTGGTTAGAAATTCCTTCAGATTGTGTTTATCCTGGAAAGTGTTTATTTTTATTTTGATTATGAAGAATAACATTGCAGGACTATTAATCTGGGTTGGCACTTACTGTTTTCCAGTTACTGAGCTGTGTTGTCTCCTGAACCTTGATATGAAAGTTTCCTTTAAAATGGAAGCTGGCATTTCTCCTGTGTCCTGCTCATTTTATGTTCACTACTCTAGGATGTGGTGAAGGACTCTTCTCTTCTGAATGCCTCCTTAGAGATGGGAACTTTATACTGGGGTTGTGTTTAGTAAGAGTCCCCTATGCTGATAGCTGGAGCTGCTGCTGGCGCTCCTGTGATTTACAGTTCCTGTCTCATAATTCTTTCCCACAGATTTCACAAGTTCTGTTCTGTTCACACTACTAATTCATCTTTGTCTCTGCTTGTGTGTTCTGGCATAGTGTGTGTTTTTAGCTCCCTGGTATTCTATCTTCTACTTGATCCAGTCTGTTGGTGAACTTTATCTATAGAGTTTTTATTTGACCTATAAAATTTTCATTCTTAGCATTTCAATTTAATTTTTCCATGATTTCTATATCTTTATTGACTTACATTTCTAGAACCTTAATTGACTTTTCTGTTTCACTTAGTGGTTTGTGTTCTCTTCAGATTTGTTCATATCTTCTTTGATTTTATTAAATATTCTTAGAATGTTCTTTGCAAACATTTGCCTGAGATTTCATATACTTTACTCTTACTGTAAGCTATCATGATGGAATGTAATATTTGTAGAATTTTATGTTTCATAAGCATCTCGATTAGATGATTAGTTGTTTTGTTTTGTTTTTTTAAGTCACCAATAATCTTTCAGTGGACTCAGTTGCCTTGGGGTTTAGGTGTTGTTTCTCTCCACTAGACTGGCCTTGGAGCTCAATTTTTTTCAGTTTTTCCATCCAACTAGTCTTTTCTGAATTACTATATCTGTAGCTATAGATGGTGGACACTGGTTACAGGCATAAATGCCAGGCTTCTGGAGGACGTGAAAAACATTCTTCTACCTTTTAACTTTGACAAGTAAAACTCCTGAGATGAAATGAATTATGTTAATAGTCTGAATAGCTTATACAGAGCCTGAGAAATGTGGACCCATTTCCACCTTGTCTGATGATCAGAGAGTTTGGAGGTTACTCAAATGATCGACAAGCGTAGTTGACATCCGAACGCAGGATGTGAATGCTTGGTTCTTTTAACATTAACATAACTCATTCTAGTTAGTCCATGCCATCCTGACAAGTGGTCAGGATATGCAAATGTACTTCTGCTCCTTCTTCTGTAACTATGAGCTCACTTGGGGAGGGGTGGTTTTCAGAATATGTGACCTAGAGCAGCTTCGCTACCTATGTTAATGATTTGATGTCTCAGATTGATAAAGCCATTGACTGTGTGAGTTATCCTTTGTATCATGTTAATAAAGTCTTTTGTTACCCCCCCCATTTACATTGGACACAAAAGCTATAGAAAATAAATGTGGGCAATTTCAGGATTTCAGTATCACTGGAATACCCTTGGGTATTACTCTTTGGTTTGTCTCTTATTGTTTTTTATGCATCTTCATATTCTTTACTTATACTTCTAAAATTCCCATGTCCCTACTGTGGTAAGAGGTATTTTTGTCAAGGCCGGTTCTCAACAACTGTACCCACCCTGTCATGACTCTAATAATAATGTGACCTACCAGTTTATTTTTAGTCTGTTGTCTCATAATCTTTATGACATCAAGACATTATTCCTATGTTTCTCACTGTTGTTTCCCTTATAGCTATTAGAGAGCCTGGTTTAGAGTAAATGCTAAAAATGTAATTTATTGAATGAATGAATAGGTTGTAATTGGGGCTTGAAAAGAGTTTGGAACAGCTGTTAGAACTATAATGCAGGAATTATAATTGGAAGTCAATTAGAAAGGACTAAAAGAATTGCTGACTTGCTTTTTGGATTCTGCCAAGATAGAGATAATGCATTTGTAGTGGAACTAATCATCATGGCTTAGTAAGTTTCTAAAGCAAGGGTAAAAAAAAGTATGGAGAGTAAAATTTAAGGATCTAAACCAGTTTGTGGTTGAATGATTGGAGGACACAAGGCTAAAGACAACTTGACCTTACATATATGAAATGGCTGACTACAGAATTTAGGTTACTTAAGAAATAAAAAAACAAAAACATGACTGGGGAGTAACAGAACGTCTAAATATAAAACACTATGATGATAACCAAGACAAAAAATACAGCTGAGTATGAGAGAGCAAGATTCTTCATGGGAAGGACACACAAGGGCTTCAACATTATAATAAAGAATCAGAACCTCAAGCAAACAGTCAACTTTGTCCATCTGGAAGGAATCTTCAGGAAGGGAACTATTTCAGACATCAAGAGAGAGATAGGAATAGCAAGGATGGCATTCCAGGCACTAAGAAAGGTTTGGTCAACAAGAGACTTAACTATAACAACAAAATTACAAGTATATGATACACTTATCTTCAGAAGCCTTCTTTACAACCCTGAAACCTGGACAATTAAATGTTTCTCAGAACAGTGGCTGAATGTGTTTGAAATGGCATGTCTCAGAAGGATTCTAGGTGTCACACAAAGAGATAGGCTATGAAATGAGGACATTAAGAAACATTTCCACCTACAAAAGGAAGTAAACTACAGGATACAGCAACAGCACTTGAGATATTTCAGCCATGTTATGAGAATGAATGATGGCAGATACTAGAAGATAGCACTGCTTGGAGAAGTTCACGGGATAAGGAAAGAGGAGGGCCCCAAAAAACACTGGATAGACAGCATAAAGGAAGACGTTGGAACCTTGGGCATGACAATAACACAAACATCTGGGACTGCCCAGGACAGGAACATCTGGAGAACCGGCATAGACAGGCTGCTCATGCATGCTTAAGCATTGCTGGGGAGCAAATTAAATGATGAAAGAATGAGAAAATAAGTTACTACACCTTTTTCCACATAGTTTGCCTGAGTCTCCTGTACTCACCACTTGTACCATTCTTGAACTTACTAGTCTTGGCTCACACAGTCATCGATCATCTGCCCCTGTGCAATTTCTTCTCTTACCACAAGCAATGTTGCTATATATTAAATTGCCTCTTTCAACCCACTGAAGCCAACTGCCTGTTGTATCTCATTCCCGACACAGGCAGTGAGGATTCAATGCTCAGAGAATTAGCTGGGATTGTTACTTTTCCCTTCTTTCCCATATCTCATTTGTTACTGTCGTACCCTGGGCAGTTCTTTCTTTATAATTGGCTTTCTCATTTAGGTCTCATTTCTTACTCCTAAACAAATTTGTCCTAAAATTTCTAGGATATTCTCAGAATGCTGCTGTGTGATGCAGGAGCTATCTAATTTGCTCTGTCTCTGGCCATCTTCAGCCTTAGAACCAGAATCACATCCCAGTTATAATGTAAGACTCCCCTCTGTATATTGTGATTACCATTGATTAATAAAGAAACTGCTTTGGACTTATAGTAGGGCAGAAGAGAGGTAGGTGGGGAAAACTAAACTGAATGCTGGGAGGAAAAGGCAGAGTCAAGAGACACCATGTAGCCCTGCCAGAGACAGATGCTCAGGACAGAATTACACCTGGTAAGCTACAACATGTTGTAATATGCAGATTAATGGAGATGGGCTAGTTTAGGATATAAGAATTAGACAGAAATATGCTTAAGCTATTGGCCAAACAATATTGCAAATAATATGGTTTCTGTGAGATTATTTAAGGGCTGAGAATCCCAGAACTAGCTAGCAGCCTCTTACAACAAGTTGGCATGCCAACGTGGTAAACTATATCCACATAAAACCTGAGAACACTGAAAAAGAAATTCTAGACACTAAAAAACAAAGATTAGGCACATTTTTAATAGCAACACAGACCTGCTGTGACCTGACACTGAATCAGGTGTGAAGAGAATGGCTCTCAGAGGCAAGGAACATGTCTTTGCCCTGTTGAACTGGGAGGAGCAAGCAGGCAAAGCCATGCTGGCCTTAGCTACCCTTGCTTAGCATTAAAAAAAAGGGTGCTTCTGGTCAGAAAATAATTACAGATACACAATAAAGACATATTCAGATGAAAAAATTATCTCTAAACAAGATACAGTATGTTTAAAAAATGTATGTAGGCTTGGGAGAAAAAAGAGTAAAAAGACAGCAAATGTAATATAAAAGAGTACAGACAGTCATAGATTAAAGGAGTAAAGATAATAAAATAAATATTAAACTTGTGGAAAAAGTAATAGAGTAAGAAAAATAAGCCATGTAAAGATATAATATACATAGAGAGTCTGGATTAATTATACTACTGTGTTTTCTTTGAATTTTTTGAATGTGAAGAAGCTAAGTATAGAGAGACATTTCATTGTATGGGCTGCTAAGCTAAGCCAACATATATACTTTAAAGGTTTCTTGACTTCAAAATTTGAATCAAAATTTGAATGTTTCTTTGGAAAAGAAGTTCTTCTTTTGTTTTCACAGAAGATGCAAACCTGTGAAATCCTTCTAGACTAATTTGGTTTGATGGACCAAGACCCCCTGAAAGGTCTCCATAAACCCTCTAAATTACTTTGCCCAACAAAAAACAGGAAGGAGTTTAGAGAAAACTGAGTCCAAATTCCCTAAATGATTGATTACAAATCTTTGTTTACATTTAAAATGGGATATGATATAGAGATGAATACTTTGCTTTAGTATGGATCTTGGTCTATTAATACAAATTTAAGGTCAGTTTTGTTATATGTATATTTCTGCTCTTGATTAAGGTATTGTGTTTGTGCAGCTCATTTAAAAATGTAATGTATAATTAAGAAATATAGGTTAATAGACATCTATAATGGTCAAGCTTGTAGTCAGGTTAGTTAGATTTTCTAGATGTACAGAGATGTATTTCAGATGGATAGTTATTCTTCAAAGCTTTAAAAGACTAACAGAATATGACATTTAAAATGTTTTAAGAACTTAGACTTTTCATGACAATGAGACATGTGCGCCTGGCAGTAGTAATCTATTTCAAGAGGATGATAAGATTTATGTCATGTTCACATTTTATGGTCATGATGGGATAGATGATTGATTGACCTTGTCCACACTGTCACTCTTTGTAGTCAAAGGCTGTTGGTTAGTTTCCTGGCCACCCAGATCCTAAATTATCACACAGAAGCTATGTTAATTGCACTACTGCTTGTCCAATGACTCTAGTGTATTCCTAAATAGCTCTTAAATCTTAAATTAACCCATTCCTATTATTTTGTATCTTACCATGAGGCTCATGGTTTATCAGCAAGGTTCTGGCATGTCTGTCTCCTTCAGCAACTACATTGTGTCTTTCTGACTCTGCCTTCTTTTCTCCTCTATCTCTGCTTGGAATTCCTGCCTTGCTGCCAGAGGCCCAAAGCAGCTTCTTTATTAACCAATGGTAATAAAACATATTCACAACATACAGAGGGGAATCTCACATCAACTCTTGACAGTCTAGAGCCCAAGTCAAGGAAAGAGTAATAATCTGAGGGACCACAACTGTAGAAACAAGACCAGCTGTAAAATGCTTGGCTGTCCTGAAGTGATAAGCATCATTTTTGCTTGGATTTCATCAGCTTGTTCATACTACATGTTTCATGTCCAAGTTTAACAGAGCAGAAAATCATGGGTGCATGCAACAGGGGAACAACGGATGAATAGAGATTAGTATAAAGCAAGGATTTGTGTTAATAAGGAAAATGGAAACTATTACAATGCTTATTGGTGTCACTCCAGGTAATGAAGCCCAAAGTGTTGGGTTCTAAGATAGATAATGATTAATGACACTGAACATTGCCAGAGCAGGGGAATTGAGTAATTTTATATTTATCTTACATGTCAAAATTCAATAGTGCTCAAAATGAAGTGAATATCATATGTTTCTTTAAAACTGATTTAAAAAAATGACAATACAATATATGATCTCATTCTGTACACCAAATTTGTATAGAATATTTCCTAGCATGCTGGATTTGTATCTACATTAGATAAAGTTTGTATCTACATTTGATAAGAAAGGGATCATATTGTAAAAGGTATCAGGACCACACAATTTATTCCCAGTATTCACCATAGTATATTAGACTTCTCAGTTGGTTGAGCTAATTATTTATAACTTTTTCCTCCTATACATACATGTATGTTAAATATAATATTTATATTCATAATATTAAAATATCTTAAAGTAACCATATACACAGTAAGTAAATCAATTAAAGAAATCCATGGTATGTGTTTGGTGACAAAGTATTTGAGGATTTTATTGATGTATTTGAAGAAATTTGTTCAGCTTTTTCTACTTCTTGGGTACAGTGGAAGACAGGAAATGTCAAAGGCAAAGAATAAGAATGCATTATATGAGTTATCCTCACAATTATTTTTCTTCAAACTATCCAGGGAGAAAAAAGGTTTGTAGTCAACAGTTGCTGAACCAAAAACCCTTATCTGCTCTGCATTAACAAAATCACACTGGAGTGCACAAGATGCTGTAGTGAAACCGTACACATAACCCTGAACCTACCCTCATCTATTTCGAAGCAAAACATTTATAAACAGTGCCTGCTTTCCTTTTTTTTGTCAACTGTTGTTGTATACTCCTTATTGTAAGTATCAGAGGTGCCATGCTACCACACCCAGATGCAGAGGATCAGAAATTGAAGATTTTCAGGGCAATAGGATTGAAACACAGGCATGGTAATGTCAACTCTTGTGCACTGTATCTGACCTAGTCTGTCACAAGTTGAATTCAACACAGTTGCTGTGTGTCAGGCTCATCAATCAAGGGCAACCCTCAGGAAAAGTTTGCCTTGCCTTGTGTCTTGAATGAAGAACTGTGTATAGACACCAGCCTGCAGTCTATAGGGGGAAAAGTGGTCAGAAGGAAGCAGGTCTTTCACTCACAGGACTGGGACTTTGAATCATTTTTATAGACTTTGTTGATGCACTCTGACTTTGCTGTTGGAAATGCTCATGGGGTGAAAAGCTAGAACATGATGCATTAGTTCAAAAAAGAATTGCCATGTGAAATTATGATCTTTAATTTTCTAGACATTACACTTATTTTGCAATGGAATCCAGAAAGCAGAAGCACCCTGGGAAAGTTTATAATCTTTGTTTACCATTTGACTGCATTTTCCATTTTGAGTCTTGAACTGTATTACCTCTAATATAATTGCAAATACTAATTTGTCCCATGATTTAAAATAAATGTTATTGCTGAACTTGGAGAATGCTTCTGTTTGTACCTTGCTACCCTTGCATCTTATTGATTGTCTTGCTGGTTTCTATGGTAACAGAAGTGGAGAAGCTAATTAAGATCAAGAGGTTAGAATTGAAGAAAAATGGAATTTTCAACACAATTCATTTATCATGTGCATTTAAATTAGTTTCTTTAATAAAATATCTCTTGGAGTAGAATGGTAATGGCTGAATCGCTTTAATAAAAACAAATGATACATGTTAAAAGTTTAATACCATTTATTTACATCCAATTCATCTCATTAAGAAGCATTTTACCTTTGGTAATCAAATTAACAAAAATCATTAATAGAAGCTACTGTTACTCTAAGAGTTGCGGCTTTGGGCTTTTCCTCATACACATCATTTAATCAGAATAAGCCTGCAGTTTCTGCTATGGTGGCATCTTCATCCAAACCCACCCTTTCTTATCCTTTTCATGACTTGCTGGCTGGGAGTATACAGTTTCTTAATTTCCAGGAGAGTCCTAGATTTTGCCAAGGAAGTATAAGTTGCAAAAGATTGTTAAGTAGAAGATGGATGAAAAAAATTTCTTTCTGTTGATATTTTATTCTTCTCATGATCAGTTCAGCAATAATACTTCACAGAGGGTGAGAAATGATTCCATTCTCCATCACCCAGCCCTATAACTTATACAAATACTCCCCTTTGGAATATCTAGCATATTTTTGTTCTCCTATCTGGTACCAAACATGTGATGAGCTAAGCATGTAAAATATAATGACAGATAGCATAATGAAGCATGGGATTAACTTTTTCCATTATAAAATAGTTGGTAACTTTTTAACTTTAAATCAAAACCATCCTAATGAAGTGCAGGATAGTTCAGTGTTGAGTACTTGCGTAGCATGCACAAAACTCTGAGTTCTGTCTATTCCAGTTACCACAAACAGACAAAGAACAAAAACACATAACCCATTTAAATAGCTATATAACATCCCACAGACTATTTTATTACTACTTGATATTTAGACATTTAGACTGCTTTAAAATACTTTATAAATATTAAATAATTGTGTTATAGGCATGTTTTTTTGTGAACCATTCTTTTACGTGCAGGACTGTTTAGAATTTAAACCTTTGCTTTAGTATTCTGTGTCAATTTATTAATACACAGATCCACCACTCTCTGCGAACATTGTGTACTCATACATATTTCTGGTTTTATTTAGGGGTTGCCTCCCATGGGGCTTACAATACATTCCTCCATTCTTCTATACTTCTTTGTATGCATGTATTTGTCCACATATTTAGTTTTCTGAACTCATCAATATTTTATACCTAAGTTGTTGATGGATAATAATTTAGACAGTATTAAGGGAGTAAATAACATCAATCCCGGTTTGCTAAAAGAAAAACTTCACATGTAATGCTCATCAAAATGCCTAATTTTAATATATCTAGCTCTAAGATATATTAATACTTCCATAAAAATATTACTGTTTTCTGTATAGTTCGATACTGAGAAGGAATGAAAATATTTTCCAGATACTACTCATAAAATTATTTGGATTAATAACTGAAGAGAGATGTTGAAATGGTAAACATGTACCAATTCAATATAAGTCAGAGTAAATCAATTTTTACAATGTATAATAGCATTATAGTTTCAGTTATACTTATTTAAGGAGTTATAAAACCAAATTGCATATGTATATCTATGTTTATATCAATATTCACATCTATATCTAAGTATTCTGAATATCATAAAGACACAAAAACACAAATCAGCCATTCAAAATTTTGCTAAACGGCACAACCATATATAAGCAAAAACCTTAACTCTTTCTTTAAAAATATTAATTTAGCATGTTCAGAAGAGGGCAGGTCTGATATATTTGGAACCTAAGTTTTGTGTTGTGTCTGAATCAACTGCAGAGCCAACGCTGTTAGTGATTCCGTTTTCTGTTTCTTCTTCAGCTTCCTGGAACTTGACACTACTTTGAAAAGATGACAGCTAACTATAATGCAACAAATAATCCTTTAATTTAAAGAGGTACTTTGCTAGCTGCATTTTGGAAGAAAGTAATGCACTTTTTCAGCTACCACATCTGGACTATCAGAAAGGAAAAACTTAGTAACCAACTTAAGAGAATTTCCTTTTCCAAAGAACCTCCCAAAGTTATTGCAATAACTTGTTACTCTTCACAATCTGGCCCCATTTCCTTCCATTACACAAATTGTTGAATCCATGCCAGATGTTACACCCTGTTTTGTGCTCTATATGATCTTATTTATACCTGATAACTGTGTAAGGTATATTAGTATTGACTATATTTTGCAAAAGACATGACTGAAGAGCAGAAAGGGTATGTACCATTTCCAAGTTTAGACAAAGGGGCATAACATGGACTTGAATGTCAGTTTATCTGACCCAATAACATTTTCTTTCAGAAATAGTTATTATATTTTACAAAGCAATCAATGCAACAAAGCCTTTTGGGGTCTTGGTCATTGCCTAGGCACCGAGTTTTAATTCAGCAATTATTATAGTTGATATTTTAAAAACATTTTCAGTATGTAATTATAACTAAGTTTGGAAATTTGACTGTAGTGCTGAGTGTGGTGGCTTAAGGCTGTGGTTTTTGGACTCAAGGAACTGAAACAAGAAGGTGACTGCAAGTTTGAAGCCAGTTTAAGTCAGTTCTAGACCTGAATAAACTACTAAATGAGATCATGTCCCAAACAATACCATGAGAGAAAGGTTGGACAAGTTGATTACAAGCATGTATTAATCAGAATGATTTTGTTGTTGTAACCTTCTTGGAGCTTAAAACTCTAAAGAAAAAAAGTTAACCTTTTTTTTACAGTAAAAAAATTCATTCTTACCCTGCTGTCCTTTACAGTGATGATCAGGTAAATAAATAATAAAAGATTGGGTGTTGAGAACATGGCATTTATGTATTATTGTGAAAGTTTCTGTTGTGTGAGAACAAGGCTTTTGTGTATTATTGTAAAAGTTTCTGTTGTGTGAGAACATGGATTTTATGAAGTATTGTGAAAGTTTCTGTTGTGTGCCTGAGGGGAGGTGGATACCTGGGAATACCTAGGGGAAGCTCATGGAGACTGAGGAAGTAAAGAATATAAGCAAGCCTCAGGAAACCTCTGACACTTCCGAGATTCAACAAGTGGAGCAACTGCTGGATAAAGAAGAATCCTCAGCACTGGCTGAGCTGCAGGAAATCCTACACAGAGGTCCAGGGATGCAGCTTTTGTAAGACATCATTCACAATGAATGAGGCATCCTTCCTGGTCCCATCCTACTCCAAGAAGGAAGTGGGCAAGCCCTGTCGAGAGTGGACAGGGGGTACTTTATTGTCAATTTAGTATTAACAACCTTAAATGGGTGAAACTACTGTGGACAGATTGCCATGTGAAGCATTGACAATTTGAACACAACAGGTTTGGATTTTAATAGCAGCAGGGTGCTGGCCAGGAGCCCTAACAAGTCTGTAAGGTAGTACATTTCCGCGTGTTACAACTCAGAAGTTCTGAGATGGCTTTGACGTGGCAAACATGTCCAGCCTTTTGGAGCAAGTCTGTGGGCACCTGACGGGTGTAGCAGGAACAGCAAGCTTTTTGTCTCCAGCACATCTCAAAGGCTGGCATGTTAGGTCTATGGGGACAGTGGTATTTGGGTGTAAGATGTAGCTGTAGCCCAGCTGAGTGTTATGGCAGAAAGAAGTCCCAATGCTGGCACCCACGCGTCAAATTCTCAAGTCTCCTCCAGAAAGCCTTAAGGACAAAGGACCTCCGATGAGAACACATATGAGAAACTCCAATGAGTCTGTCTAGGTGAGTGTTGATAATCTTCCTTCTCTTCCTCCCCCTCAGCTTCTGCAGCAGCTATGACTCTGCAGCCACAGAGTGTCAGAACATAAAGAGGTACCGGGGCATCATCCTGGCCCTGATAGGCTGAGTATATGTATGCACATACATTGAAAAATAGAACCAATCAAAAAAGAGGTGCCTAACGTGGTCAGGAAGGAGAAGAACACCAAGCCACAAGTTCACAATCAGATCCACAGCCTCTGTCTCTGCAGAGGAAGGTATAGGAGAGTAAGAAAGTGTCTGTTCTCAGTTGCTGAATGAAAAAGAGGAATTAAAGAAAAGGAAGGACGAGACTGCTCTTAGGCATGGTAGAGGAGAAAGTTTATTGTAGATAAGAGGGAGAGCATAGCCAGAGGCAGGATATCTAGGAGAGTCCAGGATGAATGTGGCACACGCCTTTAATCCCAGTCCTCAGAAGGCAGAGGAAGGCAGATCTCTGTGAGTTCAAAGCCAGCCTGACCTACAAGGCAAGTTCTAGGACAGCCAGGACTGCTACGCAGAGAAACTCTGTCTCAAACAAACACACAGATGAAAATTATCATCATACAAAAATCCATACCAACATAAAATAATTTGGAGCCCTGTTGTTTCCTTAGTCTAAATGGAGAAGCAGGGCACTCAGTAGGACTGAAAAGTTATGTATGTAGGTGTTGGTTATTTGTTTTATACCATGTAGTCCTCTTTTTTTTCATACATTGTTTTGTTTTATTTTTTCCATTCAAAAACATAATTAAAGAAATAAA
>PVIU01009927.1:0-73037 GCA_004026605.1 Ondatra zibethicus | reverse complement strand
GATGGATGGAGATAGAGACAGAGACCCACATTCACATCAGAGCAATGGATTGAGCCCCCAAGGTGCAGGTGAAGAGCAGAAGGTGGGAGAAGATGAGTTAGGAAGTTAGGACCGTGAGGGGCTGGTCCACCTACTGAGACAGTGTGCCTGAACTAATGGGAGCGCACCAATCCAGCTGGACTGGGACTGAATGAGCTTATGATCAAACCAGACTCTCTGAATGTGGTGGCGAAAGTTGGCAGATGGAGAACCCATCAACAATGACACCAGGACCTATTTCTTCTGCATGTATTAACTTTTTGAGAACCGAGTCTTTTTGAATGCACTCCTTCCTAGGCCGGGAGGGATGGGGGTGGGCCTTGGACTTCCAAAAGGGCAGGGCACCATGCCCTCTTTTAAGAAAGAAGGGGGAGGGAGGAGGGGGGGTAGTGGGAGGGGACTGGGAGAAGGGGAAGAAAGGTAAAAATTTTATTTCTTTAATTATGTTCTTGAATGGAAAAAATAAAACAAAACAATGTATGGAAAAAAAAAAGCAAAAAAAAAAAAAAAAGACTGAAGGGTCCTCCCTGAGGTGTATGGTGATGCTCATATTGTCACTGGTGCTTAACATAGTATTGAGTTCTCTGTCCACTTTAGTAAGACAGGGTCATGAGACAAATGGTAATTACAAAATTATTCTGATGAGCAAGAACGATGCAAGCTGATATCTACTTGGAGACAATATTTTCTATATAGAAGTATCTTAGGATCTTTAAAAGGAGTAAGATTAGTCAGTTCAGCGACATCATATAATAAGATGTCAGTACAAAAAATCATTGTAATTTTTCTACACCAAAATATTAGAAACAATTTAAAGGTTCACTACCACCTACAATTGTTCTAAAGACAATAAAATGAAAATAAATTCATGAAAAACATGTAAGATTTATATGATTAAAAGATCATCATTACAAGTTTCCAAACAAGGAAGGCTACCAAGACTCCTTCCTGGCTATGACGTGTAGCATGAGGGTGGGCTTGTTGGGGTTTCTGTCCTGCCCGATACCCCACAGCTGGCAAGCCCCAAAGAAAAATCACACAGAGAGTCTGCATTAGGTTATAAACAGATTGGTCCATTAGCTCAGGCTTCTTATTAGCTCTTGTAGCTTACATTAACCCATTATTCTTATCTATGTTAGCCACAGGGCTCAGTACCTTTCTCAGTGGGGCAGGTCACATCCTGCTTCTTCGGTGGTCTAGGCAGGAGTGCCAAGAGAGCTTCCTGCTTCCCAGAATTCTCCTGTTCTCCTTGCTTCGCCTCTACTTCCTGTCTGGTTGTGCCACCTATACATCCTGGCTAGTGGCCAATCAGCATTTATTTAAATCATGATTGACAGAATACAGACAATTCTCCCGCACCACTTCCTCCTCTTTTTTTTTTTTGAACAAAGGAAAATATCCATAGTCCATTCCATTTTTTTTAATCTATGGGAGTGGTGCAGGAGGATTGTCTGTATTCTGTCAATCATGATTTAAATAAATGCTGATTGGCCATTAGCCAGGCAGGAAAACAAGAGAGGAAGTAGAGGCGGGGCGAAGAGAACAGGAGAATTCTGGAAAGCAGGAATCTCTCTCGGCACTCCTGCCTGGACCACCGAAAAAGCAGGATGTGACCTGCCCCACTGAGAAAGGTACTGAGCCATGTGGCTAACATAGATAAGAATAATGGGTTAATGTAAGCTACAAGAGCTAATAAGAAGCCTGAGCTAATGGGCCAATCAGTTTATAACCTAATGCAGACTGTCTGTGTGATTTTCTCTGGGACTAAACGGCTGGGGGACTGGGCAGGACATAAACCCCGACAAGCAGGGCCCTCATGCTACAATGATGCCTATGAACCATGCAACAACCAGCTTGACACGATGACCCAGTAGTGGCACACCTAACTTTGGCTGTAACCAATAGCTCTCAGATTGGGCTTAAGACTCATGCAAGAAGAAGGAAACCATGTTTGGTACTGTAAACCTTGCTAACTACTCAGTACTAGTCAAGTTATAGGTATTGGAGAAGAATCTAAAACTGTTAATTTATTAAAATTGCATAAACCCTAACAATAAGCATTTGTCCTTATGCCAACAGATATGTATATCTTGGCAATAGATGAAGAACACTACAGAAAGCCACAACCAATCGAAGCAGAGTCATGGAGTTCAGTACTAATGAATATATCTACAAAACATTCTACATCTAAGGCTCAGGGAACATTGTGGAAACACCTGCATATTTTATCACTGAAAAAAATCATAGTGATGAAGAATGTACCTGTGGGTGACACAGTATTTTAACTTTAGGAACAATGGGGACAGAAGGTAGGTTTTTATACAAAGGAATGGCACTAAGAACATTATGTAGCTACGTGTCTTATTTTAATGGTGTTTGCACAGACTGTGTGTGATGAAATTGCATAGAACTACCATACTTACATAGATAAGTGCATGTAACACTGGAGAACTGGATAAATCCAAGGAAAATAAAAGAAATAACATATTGTTCCAAGCATGTGTGTGAAGTAATTTTATGGAGTGCTAGGTACCAAACTGGGTCTACTGACAAGGAACATGAAAACTGCACACTATGTTAACTAGGTTCGTTTTAGCGAGTAAGCTGCAAGGAATGCCTACAGTTCATAACAGACTTCCCAGTTCTCAGGCAAACCATGCAGTGTGGACAGAGCCCCGTGTGTGCGCCATTCACACTGCAGCTGAGTGACATCTGAAATTACCCACCCTGCTTTTTGTTTGTTTGTTTGGTTGGTTTGGTTTTGGTTGATGTTGTTATTGTTTCTGCTGATGAGGAAGCAGGCTTGCAGCAATAAAAGCTGCCAGGCATTTTGCTTGTAGATGAAGGACTAGAACACTGCTCTGTTCTCCCTTTATCTCTCAGGATGCTGCATTCCAGCACATTCAGCATATTCTTTAAAAACTGCAGCGGATGAGTGGGAGTGTGGAGTAGGGAGTGATCCAAGGCTGCCCAGACAACTGCATTGTGGTCTGACTGTTGATATATTAATTACATCAAAAGAAATGCCACCATCATCTGAGAAAATAACAACATTGTGTGATCAGAAGCTACAGTATCTATCAGACTGAAATAAATTCCAAATAAACGTATGGCCTGCCAGATCATAAATCATAATAAAAAGTAAATTGGTCAAGACAATAAAAATTATTTAGATTACATCAATAAGAAACAGAATAAAAATAAATTATGTCCAGCTATGATGATTCTGATTATTAAAAATACAATTAAAAACAGTGAATGAAAACTGTTTCATATAACAATATCCACTCAAAGACAGTGAGGAGGGTTGAAATCTTGAATAAAGTTACTTAGGAAAAATTTTTGAAAGGATGAATAGCTAGATGAAATGGAACCAGTGCCCAAGTGGTACCCCAAGTTTTGTTCACCATTTAGACAAAATGAAAATCCATATGTCTAACAAAAAACAGCAGGATGCCTTTGTGTGGGAAATGAGCGGTATAGAGAATCTGGAGTGGCAATGCTTAGAAATCAGAGTTGAAGAGAGATTCAAAATATGGGATTTGTAAATACAAAATGGAATGATCTAAAACAGAAAGAAAGACGGCAGATAACTTAAAAAATGCCAAGTGTAACTTCAGTACAACTTTAGTCAGGTATGGTGCACGGGACACAGTGAGGTGGGAGAGAGAAATCACGTCTATGTTTCCTAGAAGCAACTTCTCTCTAAGCAGAAGAAAATACTCTCCAGAGGCCAGCCTTGGAAAAAGCTTCTCATGTGGGCCCTGGCCTGGAAAGATAATAAAATCAATGTCCCCAAGGACTTTGCTCTGTCTTTAGCTTTGTTGGTACTTTTAGCCTTGTGATTTGATTGAACAAGTCCAAAGTTTTGTTCTTTCAAAGATAGCTATCATTTATTTATTCAAGAAGAAATAATCTTAAATAATCAAAAAAACCTCTTAAATTTTAAGAAAGCTCATCTTTCAGAGCTATAAGGGTGAATGTCTTTAACCTGGTTAGTGTTACCACCAGATTTGCCCGTAGATGAGTCTGTAGGGCAGTTTCTTGATTAATGACAGATGTAGGAGGATGTAGTTAACTGAGGATGGTGCCATTCCTGGAAAGGTGGTCTTGAGTTGTATAAGAAAACAGACTGAGCAAGCTATGGAGCGCAACCCACGGCATTTTCATCCTCAACATTTCTGACTGAATTCTTGTCCTGACTTCCCTGGATTATGGATTGTAAGCTGTAAAATGGAATAAAATCTTTCCTCCTCATGTAGCTTTTGGTCCTAGTGTTTGCTTGCAGTAATAGAGATCCTAAATAAGACACTCATAATCTGTTAATTGACAACAATAGTGAATTATATTTCATAAAGCATTATGAGGAATAAATGAATATCTTACATAGACTGATAAATGGGTATTTAAATGAACACAACTAGTACAGAAGAAAATCAGCCTTGCATTTTGGTCTTTCCAGAGAAAAGATAGGAATTCTGATCATAAATACACAGACTTCTCTTTGGCAGAGAATATCCAAGTCCATTTAGAAAACATACTTAGGCTTATACCATCTAGGAATCAAAACGTTGCAATGTCCTGTATAAAGCAAAGATGGCTTATGATTCTTCAAATAGAAAAAAAGAAAAACTCTTCCTTTGTTGTAACTTTGCCCTCGAAGGTGTTATTGTTGAAACCTCATTTCCAAAAGGACTGTTGTCCTCTGAGAATTCAAGGTACTCCCAAGACCACTGAAGGCAGTACATGGTTTCCTGGGTCTCATTTCTTAATCAAATCAGTGACCTTTAAGTGAATCAAAGTCGCAAGCAAACAGGACTTTTGTTCTTACTGACATTGCAGCATTAACCAACTTACTAAACGTTCTTTAAAGTGTTCTTTCAACTTAGCAATTCCTCAACATATCAGCACAACTATTTACCAGTCTGAAACAACACCCCTGTGATCTAGACAGTTCTCTTTCAGTTATTCAAAGAAACATAATCTGAAAGATCTTTGATACATATGGTCTAAGTAGGCATTTTCCAGAGGCTAAGTAATAAAGCCCAGTGTGACTGAGGCTATAGGAAAAAGCAAAGACCACCCCAGGGTTAAATGCTTTGCTTCATCCCAAGTCCAGGTTCCACTCAACTATAAAAGTTAAGTCTTCAGAGAAGATCTAAGGGCTTCATTTTTCAAAAAGAAGAAGACAGAAAATGCAAAATTGGAAGAAACATGTTCTTTTGTAGTTTGGCCTTTCTAAAAGCTAATTCTAAGCAGAAAAATTCAATTTACAGGAAACATTAATCTGACTTATTATTTACTTTGCAAGTGATTCTTAATCTGTGTTCACATCCACTTTCATGTATATAGACCTTACTCTGACCTGTTCACTTTCAAAATAAATTTATAATTAATGGAAGCTAAAAGCCATAAAAGGCAAAGCCAAATCCCCAAGGAACAAATGAAAGAAAAAGCAGAAAGGAAACAGGGTCAAGAGCTTGAATAGTAGCATTCATTGTTAGCACAAGATAATAAGGCTTGAGGAATATCCATAAAACCTAAGATAGGAACAACACAAAGGACCACTAAGATAGGACCACTAAGCACATTCCTAAAGCCCATTTCTGTAGCCTCTTCTGAGCAACAGCGTATTATGACAAGGTTTCAACATTTGATTTCATTAAATTGCCATTTTCAGAAAACACCAAAAAGAGCCTGCTTCTTCCTCGCCATGTGGGGACACAATGAAAGAACAGGTACATGAAAACCTGGAGGACTCCCCAGAGGTGACATCTGCTGGAAAGATGATATAAACCTTCCAATCTCCAGAACTGTTGTTGTTTAACTTATACACACTATGACATTGCACTTTGGTATTCCGGACTGACTCAGATAAATGGGAACATAATATTCAATACTAAAGTAAGGTAATACTTACATAATCTATTAACTAAAAGATGGACATACTTCTGAGGGTTTCAACCCACTGTGATATTCTATATGCAGTATACTCAACAAAAAATAACCTATGGGTACTATCTAACCCAAGACTAGAAGACATATGATTAATCTTACTAAAATTTGCATCTTATATTTTTCCATTCACTGTCTCCTCAGTAGTCATTGAACTCTGCAATGAGCTCAGGTAAGGCCTGAAATATATTTGCATATATATATAACATTATATGGATCAAGCAGATTGTATTTATATATTTATGTGTGTGTGTGTGTGTGTGTGTGTGTGTGTATAAACCAAATTTAAAAAGGGCCAGACCTGTGAACTTTAAAAAGAACAAGTTGGGGGTTGGAGATGAATGGGAAAGGTTAGAAGGAGAAAATAGAATGGGATGATATAATTAAGTTTTTGTTTAAAAAACTTAAAAATAAATTTGTGTCTAAATACTCAATGTTAATAAGGACCTACCTAGGTTATTGAATGAAGCACATTTTGCAGCTCACAAGTTAAATATTTGTGATGGTACACAAGTTACAGGCTAGGTCTAAAGATGAGTGACAGAATATTGAGAAGGTCAAGTCTCCTATGAGTTACCAGGGTCCTCAGGGATTATTTTCTTGGAGAGCATTGCAGAGACCCAGCCTCATCTGGTTGATTTCCTCTTTGCTTACTGGCTTGTAACAAATGTCACATATCTCCTGACATTGTTATTAGGCATACCCACAGGGAACTAAAAGCAAAGAGTTTGCCAGCTTTTAGATGGGAACTTCACAAACTGCGAATTAAACAACAAAATGAAACAAAAATGCTCAGCCCACTTCTCTTTATAAATTATCACTTCAGGCATTATGGCATAACGACTGCAAGTTGACTAAGTTTGCAAAAGCCTGGTGAAGTTGTGTATACCATGGGCAGTATAGAGGAAAAGCGGCGCTAGCATTTGGAAGGGTCTATCCTAAGAAAGGAATTCTATATGGTGCCAAAAAACTGGGATTTTTATTTCAAAGGATATGGGAACCCTTCCAAAACTAGACACTATTGAGAAAAATTGATTGAAAAGGGCAAGATTTAAAACAGAAGGACTCACTGAGACTCTCCACCAGCACGTTAATGACTACATGATGAGAAGAGAATCAAAGAGCCAAAGGAGAAAGAAAGAAAATCTGTGCTGCGATATCAGAGGAGCACCTTCAGTTCTTTCATTTGTCTGTTTCATAATCAGTTACTCGCAGTGATTTGGTGCTAATTCTCTTTCTCATGGGCTATTTAGCACAGCATTTTGAAAATTTCCAAAAGTAATAACAACAGCTACGGTTTGTGCTGCTATGAGGCAGGCGGCTTTTGTGATCCTCAGTCATCCATCCCCAATCCGTTTGGCACTTCTCCCTTCGCAGTGACCCGTGAAGCCGCACACAGAATTGCCAGGAAGAACAGCTGGTGATAACACAGCCGAGAGGCTGAGCAGTCTGCAGCAGAATCCTCCTCAGCATTCTGGCAGGGCTCAGATCAGCCTAGCATGTCCAAACCCCATCCCAGGAAAAGGCCCATGATGCCACGCTTGGGGATACAGGAGCGCCAGGTTGGACGGAGGCATGATGGCACATTCTGTGGATTTCTTTCATGCCTTTAGGGAAGCAGTGTATTGACCACAGTACCAAAAAGGAAAACAACATCATCCAAACATCTCTGATCATCACATTTTCTCCTTTGGGAAGGGAAGTGAGTCAAAGTTCAGAGTACTTAGTAGACGAACAGACTAGCAGAAACCAAGCTGATCTCTTTTTTATATTATTATTTCATTCAATGGGAAAGCACTGGAATTGGCAAAGAGAAAATATCTGAAAAAAGTTACAGATTTAATGACAAATCCAAGTTCTAAATCTATGCATGCTTGTTCTAAGCACACTGTATGTGTGGGAGTCTATGGATTTATTGATTCTTCCCAGGAGCTAAATAAAATAGAGACCTGAAATTAGGTATGGATGAACGCATAACAAGAATATCTATGGTAAGTTTATTATTTATTTTTAAATAGAGACAGGGTCTTCCTATGTAGCCCGAGTTGACCTTGAAGTCACAATGATCCTGTCTAGGTCAGCTGAATGTTGTTACTACAGCGTTCACCAACATGCCCAGCTTAATAATAGAACTTTTGTTCACACAAATATTTTCTATACTTCTGAGCTTTGTTTTCCTCATTTAAAAAATATGAATCCCATAAGCCTTCTTATTTTTTGGCACTAATTTGGATAATAGATATAATATTTAAAAAAAGAAAAATTGTACTAATCTTATGAATTATATATCTATATATAAAGCACTTACAGGGAGCCCAGGAAACCCCAAGCGAATATGTAAAAGCAAATGAAATCCTGAGGGACCATGTATTGTTGACATGGTCATGGCCATGACAAGGACTCAGTACCTCATCATGGGAATGGAGGCAAAGCTTTTCCTGTATTGGACAGACTCTAAAATGGCAGCGCCTTCCCCTGGTCTGAGTATGAATGCTGGCCGGTTTGCAAAAGCTAGAAATTAGGTTCCTCTTTTGTATGCACAGCCTGAGTATGCTGGCCTACAGAGGCTTTCTACCCAGATTAACTAACTCCTTCAACATACAGCTATCCAATTTGACCAGGTTAAAGGTGATATTGTTTTCTCCAGTGTGTATTTTTTCCTTCTTCGTCCTCATGTCAAAAAAATAAAAATAAAACCAATCAAAAAAGAAAAGAAACAACAAACCCCCCCCCCCCAAAAATCAACCACCAAACAGACAAACAACCAAACATCCAAATCTGAAACCTGGTTGTCTGTAGGTGTCTGGAATTATGTATGGGTCTTCACGGGTATTCAATTCTATTCCATTGACCAAAGATTTGTTTTTATGGACTGAGGCATTCTTTGGCCCACAGATAAAGGCTCATACTAGTTTAGCTGCTTCAGAAGTGAGTCAGACCTCACCAACATAATTTTTAAGTATTTTTATGGTTAATGGACCAATAAAATATGACTTTGTAAATGTCCAGATTTTGTCATAGGTCTCAACTGACTAGTTGTGGTTGTGTCTTATCATTTATGTATTCCACATTTGTTTTCTAATAAAAATGTCCCTATTTTTCCATCAAAAAGAATCAAACCAAAAAACAAACAAAACAAAACAAAAAAAACAAACTGAGACCTTTAACTATAGGATTTTGATTGTTGGCAAAAAGATTGAAATCTGGGTGTAATTTCTGCTCCTAGATGGAAGCAAAAGAGTATAACATATCCAAAAGATCATAAGATTAATATCTAGCAGAGGCTTCCTGGTAGAGAACAAAGGCATGCTGTTTTCCACTCACTTAAGGTTAATGTAGAGGGGCCACTAGGCCACCAGGAGAGGAAGCCTCAGCAGCACAGTGGACTGCAGTGACAACAGTGACCTCTGGTGATTGTCTGACCACTGGAACTTCACCTTACCCCAACTGCAACTGGAGGAGCAACCACTGGAGCAATAACCATGCCTGCATCAAGAGGAATGACCGTCTGAGCCATAAGCCTATAGGTATCGGGAGGAAAGATTACAGAAGGCTCTGCCTTGCTTATACCTGAAGGAACATTCAAGGGAGCCACAGCCCCCAGACTACACCAAATGGAGAAAAAGAGACACTCCTGAAACACCTGCTCCAATTGGAGAAATGAAAGGGTAGACAACAGGGTAAGAATACACTCAACAACATAAAGAGCAATACAGCATCACTAGAAACTAGTGGTTACAGCATCACTAGAAACTAGTGGTTCTGCAACAGCAAGACCTAAGCATCCTAACAGAGATGATGAAGAAGAAAATAACCTTAAAAATAACTTTATGAAGATAATTGAGGCCCTTAATGAGGAAAAATTTTCTTAAAGAATTAGAGAAAAAGACAAACAAAAAACTGGAAGAAATCAACAAATCCCTTAAAGAAAACCAAGAAAAAGCAATCAAACAGATGAAAAAGATGGCTGAAGACTTGAAAAGGGAAGTAGAAGAAATAAAGAAAACATAAACCAAGGGAAATCTTGGAAAATGATCAGAAACTACAGAAGCAAGCACTAAGAACAGAATACAGGAGATAGAAGAGAGAATCTCAGGTGTTGAAGATACAATAGAGGAAATAGATGCATCATTCAAAGAAAACATTAAATCCAATAATCCTTAACACAAAATATCCAGGAAATCTGGGACACCATTATAAAAGTGAACCTAAGAATAACAAGAATTTAAGAAGTCCAGCTCAAAGGCACAGAAAATATATTTAACAAAATCATAGAAGAAAACTTTCCCAACAAAGAGAAGGACATACCAATAAAAATACTAGAAGCTTATAGGACACCAAATAGATTGGACCAAAAACAAAACAGAAAAAAACAAAAAACAAAAAAACAAAAAAAATAAATAAAAAACAGTCCCCTGTAGTAAGCAGGCTGCCTGTTCGTTCCCAGCTGCTCAGCCCTGAAATAATCACATAGAAACTGTACTAATTAAATCACTGCTTGGCCCATTAGCTCTAGCTTCTTATTAGCTAACTCTTATATATGAATTTAACCCATTTCTATTAATCTGTGTATCACCACGTGGCTCTCCCCTTATCCCTTAATAATCAAAACTCTGAACATACAGAATAAAGAAAGAATATTAAGAGCTGCAAAGGAAAAAGGTAAAGTAACACATAAAGGCAGAATTACACACAACTTCTCAATGGAAACAATAAAAACCAGGAAGTCCTGATCAGGTGCCATGTAGACACTAAGAGATTACAGATGCCAACCCATAGATTATTATATCCAGCAAGACTTTCAATCAATAGAGTTGGAGAAAACAAGATATTACATGACAAAAATAGATAAAATCAAAACCTATCCACAAATCTAGCCCTACAGAAAGTACTAGATGAAAAATTCCAACCAAGGAAGTTAGCTACACCCACAAAAACACAGGCAATAGTTAATTCCACACCAGCAAATCCCAAAGAAGAGAAATGCACACACAATACCACCACCACCACTAACAAAAACAAAACCCCAAAATAACAGGAACTAGCAATCACTGGTCATTAACATCCCTTAATATCAATGTACTCAATTTACCTATACAAAGATACAGGCTAACAGATTGGATACAAAACCAGAATCCGTCCTTCTGCAGCATACAAGAAACACACCTAACTACAAAGACAGATATTACCTCAGAGTAAAGAGTTAGGAAGAGATTTTCCAATCAAATGGACCTAAGAAACAAGCTAGTGTAGCAAAATAGATATCAAACTAAAATTAGTCAAAACAGTGATGAGTCAGTTTCCTCTATTGTATTTTCAGCACTTGAGAGTCTCTCTTCTATGTCTTGTATTCTGCTGTTTATGCTTGTGTCTATGGTTCCTGATCGTTTTCTCATGATTTCTCCTTCTCTAGTTCCCTCGGCTTGTTTCTCTTTATTGTCTCCATTTCAGTATTCAAGTCTTGAATAGTTTCTTTCATGTGTTTAATTGCTTTTTCTTGTTTTTTTTTTAAAGGGATTTGCTGATGTCTTCCAATTTTTTGTTTGTCTTTTACTCTATTTCTTTGAGGGAATTTCTCATTTTCTCTTTAAGAGTTTCAAACATTCTCCTGTAGTTATTTTTAGGTCATTTTACATTTCATATTCATCATAAGAAAAAAATCCATCAAGATAAAGTCTCAATACTAAACACCTAGTCCCCAAATACAAGGGCACCCTCATAAGTAAAACAAACACTTCTAAGCTTTAAATCACGCATTGAGTCCAACACATTAATTGCCAGAGACTTCAATACCCCACTCTCACCACCAGACAGGTCTACCAGACAGAGAAATAAGAGAACTAACAGATGTCGTAACTCACATGGCCTTAACAGGCATCTATAGAACATTCAACACAAACAAAAAAAGAATACACCTTCTTCTCAGCACCTCATGGATCCTTCCCCAAAACCGACCACACATACACACACACACAAACATGCACACACATCAAAGCAAATCTCAACAGATACAAAAAATGGCATAATCCCCTGTGTATTATCTGATCATCATGTTTTAAAGTTAGAATTCAATAACAATACTAATTGCAGAAAGTCCACAAACACATGGAAAATGAACAACACTCAAATGAATCACCACAATGTCAAGGAAGAAATAAGAAAGAAATTAAAGACTTCCTAAAATTCAATAAAAATGACTACACAACATACCCAAACCTATGGGATACAATGAAAGCAGTGCTAAGAGGAAAGTTCATAGCACTAAATGCCTACTTAAAGAAGTTGGAAAAACCCCACACTAGCAAATTAACAGAACACCTGAAAGCTCTAGAGCAAAATGAAGAAGACTCACCCAGGAGGTCTAGATGACAAGAAATAATCAGCAGAAATCAACAAAATAGAAACAAGCAAACAAACAAAATACAGAGTCAATGAGACAAAGATTTGGTTCTTCAACAAAATAAAAAAATCCTTATCCAAACTCAGTAAAAGACAGAAAGAAAACACCCCAACTTACAAAATCAGTAATGCAAAGGGGGCATAACAGCTGACACTGAGGAAACCCAGAGGATCATCAGGTCATGCTTCAAAAACCCATACACCACAAAATTGGAAAACTTAAAGGAAATGGACTATTTTCTGGATAAGTTCCACATACCAAAACTAAATAAAGACCAGATAAGCAAATTAAATAGACCTATAGCCACTAAGGAAATAGAAACAACCATCAAAAGTATCCCAAACAAAAAAACACGGGGCCAGATAGTTTCAGTGCAGAATTCTACATGATTTTTAAAGAGCTAATACCGATACTCCTTAAATTATTCCACACAATAGAAGCAAATTCAATGCAATACCAATTAAGCAAAAATTTTCACAGACATCAAAACAACAATACTCAACTTCATATGTAAAAGCAAAAAACCCAGGATAGCCAAAACAATCTTTTACAATAAAAGAACTTCTGGAGGCTTCACCATCCCTGATTTCAAATTCTGTAGTTCTTCAAGAACTACAGTAATGAAAACAACTTGGTATGGACATAAAAACCGAAAGGGGTGCCAATGAAATCGAATTGAAGCCCCAAATATCAATCTACACACCTATGAACACCTGATTTTTGACAAAGAAGCTAAAATTATAAAATAGAAAAAAGAAAGCATCTTTAACAAATGGTGCTGGTATAACTGGATGCCGAAATGTAGAAGAATACAAATAGATCCATATCTATTGCCATGCACAAAACTCAAGTCCAAATGGATCAAAGATCTCAACATAAAAACGACCTCACTGAACCTCATAGAAGACAAAGTTGGAAGTACACTGGAACACATTGGCACAGGAGACCACTTCCTAAATATAACTCTAGTAGCACAGACACTGAAAGCAACAATTAATAAATGGGACGTCGTAAAACTGAGAAGCTTTTGTAAAGCAAAGGACATAGTCAACAAGACAAAACTCAAGAAACTAGACACCAAAATACCAAACAATCCAATTAAAAAATAGGGTACAGATATAAACAGAGAACTCTCAACAGATGAATCTCAAATGGCTGAAAGACACTTAAGGAAATGCTCAACCTCCTTAGCTATCAGAGAAATGCAAATCAAGACAACTCTGAGATACTCTTACACCAGCCAGAATGGTCAAGATAAAAAATACCGATGACAGCTTATGCTGGAGAGGATGTGGAGTAAGGGAAATACTCATCCATTGCTGGTGGCAGTGCAAACTTGTACAGCTGCTTTGGAAATCAGTATGGCAGTTTCTCCAGTTTCTCAGACAATTAAGAATCAATCTGCCTCAAGACCCAGCAATCCCACTTTTGGGCAGAAACCCAAATGATGCTAAATCATACCAAAAAGGACATTTTCTCAACTATGTCCATAGCAGCATTATTCATAATAGCCAGAACCTGGAAACAACCTAGATATCCCTCAACCGAAGAATGGATAAGGAAAATGTGATACATTTACACAATGGAATACTACTCAATGGGAAAAAAATAATGGCACTTTGAAATTCGCAGACAAATGTATGGAACTAGGAAAAAAAACATACTGAATGAGGTAATGCCGACCCAGAAAGACAAATATATGTCCTCACTCATAAGTAGGTATTAAGCATAAAGCAAAAATAACCAGCCTACAGTTCACAACCCCAGATAACCTAGACAGCAAAGAGGACCCAAAGAGAGACACACATGGATTCACTTAGGATGGAGAAAAAGATAAGATCTCCCGAGAAACTTAGGAGTTTGGTGGGCAGGGAAAGGGTAGAAGGGAATAGGGAAGGAAAGAAGGTGAATGGAAAAATGGATAGATCAGTAAAAAAATAAAAATTATAAAAGAAATAAAATGGCACCAAGCAGACAGGCCCGCTGTGTGCAACTGGGCCAATGACAATCCAAGAAAAAAAGTAGTTAATATCAGAGTCTTCAGGAACAGCTCAGGGCATGCTGGCCAAGAATGAAAGTAAGACCCTAGCACTCACATAAGAGCAGAGCATGGAAACATGTGTCTGTAAATCAAGCACTTGGCAGGGAGACAGATCAATCATTAGAGCTCACTTGTCAGCCTTTATAGCAGATCAGAGAGATCCACATTTAGTGAAAGACCATGCCTCAATAGATAAAGTAGAGAGCAAGTGAAAAAAAAAGTTAATCTCCAGCTTCCACATGTGACCACATACAATTGCATATGTGTTCACATTCACACATATAAACAGATACATACATATAATACACACATACTTAACACTAGTCAATAGAACTGTTCACCAATTGGAGAGTACAATGCCTGCCCCCCAGGAAGCCTTATGACTGAAACCATCAGGAAAGCATTTAAAGTCTACCTAAACATGTACACGGCATGATGGTCTCTCTGGTCGTTATCTGCTTTTATCTCCTGAGAGTTGAAAGTATTGCACTTCCCTCTGTAACAAAGTTTGTTCATTTATGACATGCTATTTCTAATCCTTTTGTCTGACCATTGCACAATTGTTGTGCACCGGAATCATAAATCTTTATATATTTTATATCAGGCTTTACAAATATGTGAAAATAGCTCTCCAGGAAAGTCAGATTAGAAATCATTTCATGAGATAATTCCCAAGCTCTCTTCTACCCCTTGGAAATTTATGACTTTAATGTATTTTACCAATAGACCTATGTGTCTAATAAACAGCACAATTTTCCATAGCTGAACCATTTTTTCTTTGATTTTTATTACCTCATAAGTGTATATATATGGGATACATATGTATTATTTTTAATGTAATCACAGTAGTACAAACAAGACTAGGACATATAACAAACCTTTATGACACTTGCAAATGTCTGATTTTCTCTTGTCTTTCAAAATAGCACATAATCTGTCTGTCTTCTAGGGAGCCAACATGCACATAAAAGTAGTTTCTGTGTGAATACGCTAGGATTTTATCTGAATCATTAAATCCACATGTCAGGCTGCTCGTGTTGTAAAACCAAAGGGAGGAGATAAAATTGAACATTTTAAAAAGTCAATTTTATTTGTCCCATGAGAAAATGCTTCCTTTACACCCACACCAGAAAGGTATAAAGTGTCGTGGATGGAAGATAGCTAGTTTCTTTGTTAATCTGCAGTTTAACCTAAAGTGTGACTTTCAGAAGTCAGAAAAGGCAAACATCTTTGCCTGACTGGGAAATGCAAGAAAACAAACTAGAAGAGCAGAGTGACTTGAGCTGACACAAAGCAGACAGGGCTTGCATCTAATGCAGAAGAAACTGTTCATTTCTCTCCCTGGCAAGAGATTTTTTTATAATGTTGTACTTATTTTTAATATTCTATATGTATGAGTGATTTGCCTACAGGCGCGTATGTGCAGTGTCAGCAGAGGCCAGAAACAGAGCACTCCCTGGATCGTGAATTATAGACAGCTGCAAGTGGCCATGTGGGGTGCTGGGAGTAGAATCTTCTCCAAGAACAGCAAGTGCTCTTAACCACTCTCTCTCTCCAGGCCAAAGGGACTTTTTATAGAAGCAAGTTCTCAGTCTGGCCTTGAGCTTGCCATGTAGCTGAAGATGAAACGTCCTTGACATTCTGATTCTCCGGCCTCTAAACATCCAGGTGCTGGCATTATGGTTCTGCAACATCACATCTGGCTGACAAAGACATGATAAGCAGGTGCTACATCCTGGCCCATCTGGAGTGGTCTCATATTTAGAGCAACTTGGGAAAGTTTTGTGACCACAAATTATTTAAAATGTTGAAGTCTTACAGAATCCAGAACTTACTGATGGAGTTACTTTACGTATAGGATAATGTAAGATACCTT
Source organism: Ondatra zibethicus (assembly GCA_004026605.1). Taxonomy (NCBI): domain Eukaryota; kingdom Metazoa; phylum Chordata; class Mammalia; order Rodentia; family Cricetidae; genus Ondatra; species Ondatra zibethicus. The sequence continues at coordinate 56,726 of PVIU01009927.1, read as the reverse complement.
CCTTATGTAAAATTATTAGGATAAAAGTAACTGTAAGAATAATAAAAAAGAACCCTTGGGAAGAATATAAAATTACAAGAGAACTTCAAAAGAAAAGGTTATAATTTTTATTATTGATGTGTAGGGGTGATTATGCCTAGGTAGCATGTGGAGGTCAGAAGAGAACTTTATGGAGTTGGTTCTCTCCTTGTACTTTTCTGTGGGTTCCAGGCACTGAATCCAGGGCACCAGGCTTATATGGCAAGTACATTTATCCACTAAATTATCATCTTGGACGAAAGATTGTATCTTAATTAGATAAATATAAAAATCCTCCATAAATAATTAAGAAAAGTAATAGTTGAACACCTTCTGTGTACTGTATTTGAATTCTTTCAGCTATATTTCTGCCTGAATTTTTTTCCACTGTACACTAAAATTTTAATACAATAAAATGATTGTATCAATTTCAAAAAAAGAAAAGTAATAATAACTAACAATGACAAGAGATAGTCATTCAATGCATTGTATGTCAAGATAAACATTTTTACGTGCACTATCTTGATAAACTCATGTATCATTTTTATAAGGTAGACAGGCATTATCCCAATTAGGTGGTTTATTTTTTCTACGCTATAGAATTTTTTATTTAATTAATTTATTTTACATCCCGACTGTATTTTCCCCTTCTTCCCCTCTTCCCATTCCCTTCCTCATCTCCCCTCTGCCCCACCTCCAAATCTACTCCTCCTCTGCATATTTCCATCAGTTACTAGATGAGACTCTCTGATAATAATTGGGGTAGACACTAATCACAAAAGAGGACCAATTCAGGTTACATATCCACTATTATTAGGACTCTTAACTGGGATTACAATGTAATTACATCATTTATCCCTTCCCTTTCCTTTCTTCAAACCTTCCAAGTATTCCTCATATCATTTTTCACTCATGGACAGTTTTTCATTAATTATTATTACATGTACAGATGTATGCATATATATACAAGTGTTTTTAAATATAACCTGATCATTTTGCATAATATTACTTATATGTATGTTTTCATGGCTGACTCTAGTATCAGATAACAGTTCTTATGCTCTTCCCTGGGAAAGGATGCTTCTCCCACTCCCAGCATTTCTTAGGTGCCTGAAATTCTTTGTGTAGGGTTAAGACCTCATGGTCTTTCCCCCAATAACTTTGGCATGTCCACTGTTGTCATCTTTGTTCAGCTCATAATTTAGTCAGTCATGTTGCTAAAACTTTATAGGTGTTGCTCCTGACCTTCCTAGGAAGCACATTTCACAGCAAATTCCCTGATACTCCGACCCTTACAATCTTTCTTTCCCCTCTTAGATAGTGTTCCTTGAGCCTTAGGTGTGGAAGTGTTTTGTAAATGTATCTATTGAGACTGGGCTTAACAAGTCTGCATTTGTATTGGTTGTGGTTTTCTGTAGTGGTCTTTGTCTGTTGCAGAGAAGTTTTCTGGATGAGGGGTGAAGACTACATTTACTTGTGAAAGACCCCTACACTTATAGCCCAGGCTTAGCTATAGTAACGCCATTCTGCAAGGTTGTAAAAATAAACTCATATAGGATCAGAACTAGACCAGAACAGAAAGTATGCAACAGGATGTCTGTGGTCAGACTCCAGGCCAACTGCCCAAAGTTCCAGGAAGATAAGGAGGAACGGAAAGCCCCCTCCAACTGTCCTCCTCCTAGAATAGCTGACTTGTGGTTTCTCAGTATCAGACAGAAAACCACGAGACTGCCCCTCACCCTGACTCAGTGTTCCCCTTTTGAACGAGCCAATCCAACCCCTGTAACCATGCGTCTGCTTCTGTACCCCCGCTTCTGCCACCCCTTACCCTATAAAAAGCTACTCTGAGCAGAGCTCGGCGCTCAGCTCTTGAACAGGCTGCAGCGTCCGGGAGCGCTCACGAAATAAAGAACCTCTTGCTGATTGCATCCAGTGGCCTTGGCTTGTTCTGTGGGAGTCTGGGGGCTCAGGTGGAAGTACACCCAATTTGGGGGTCTTTCATTGTGGTTATAAGGACGATGGTTGTAGATTGTTGTTAAGGGTTATGCTGCTTTAGTAAATTAGTGGTTGTAGATTCTTCTCCGAAAACTGTGATTTAACTATAACTGAGTAGTTAGCGAGGTTTCCAGTACCAGGAATGGTCTCCCTCTTGTTGAGTGGGTCTTAAGTCCAATTGGTCCAATTGGAGAGCTGTTAGTTACTGTCAAGGTATGTGTGACACTACTGTATCCTTAGTGTTATTGTGCTATGCTGGCTGCCAATGATATTCATAAGCATCATAGCTGGGTAGGACTATTGCTGGTGTTGTACTTTTTTGGCGCGGGTGGAAAAGGCACGAGACGCCAACGAACCCACGCAAGGAGGTTTTTTAGAGGGGGAGTGCTCACGGCCCGAGGAAACGTGAGGAGAGAGAGCGGGTGAATGGCGCCTCTGACTTTTAAAGGCCATGCTGCTCATGCGCAGACGGCTTGCGTAGGTGCGTCAGACGCTGGTGATGCAAATGGCAGGCAACCCAGGCTTTCGCACATGCACCCAGGGGTGGGGATAGCCACGCCCCCAGGAGGCTGCCTTTTTGACCCAGGGGTGGGGCTTCACGGGCAGCCAAATGACAACAGCTGGCCTCCTTTGGAAGCTTACATAGTATCTTCTGGTACCGTGAAAACTAATCCTCAGGAAAGAGATATTCAAGTCATTTCCAAATCAGGGGTCTGTGGGCTCTGTTTCTGAAATGCATGGTATCTTTAGCAATGAGAGTTTACTTTCCATGTCTGTTGGGTGGGGGGAGGAAGTAACCAATGGTAATAACATTAGGCTGTATGTTTTGGCTTCCTTCTTCTTGAGGTGGTCTTAACTCTAATTAGAAAGCTGTTAGTTACCACCAAGGTATACTTGCCACTAATGTACCCTTAGTGCCATTTTGGTTGTTTTTGTGGTTCATTTGTGTCAAACCTGGTAACATTGTTGGTTGCTTCCATTGGAATAGCAGGGTACAAGTAATCTGGATGAAGAAAGGAAGGGCTAGTTAGGGAGGGACAGGGGTTAAATACAGAAGGAGTAAAGAGGAAGGTAAAATAGCACCAAGGATATCTGAAAAAAATCAAAAGAATTGTACTATTAACTACTTAATCTGAAAAGAACCCAAAGCACACATAATTTTAATATCATAATTAAGTGTATAAATGCACATATATAGTTCAAGTGAATTTTTACACTGGAATGACAGCTTGCCCTCCAACAAAAACCCAAATACCAGGCATGAGAAGCCCTCTTTTGGTCAGGGTTGAAAAGAGACTCCTAAATCATACAGCCTATTGCTATTTTCCTTGGGTTCTTCTCGAGAGTGGGAAGTATTTTCCTATTTGAGGACTAGCTTTCATGGTACCAGAAAACTCCACAAAATTTTAAAGCAATGTAGTGAGTCTTTCCCTGTCCCACTAGCCAGCTTCCAAATAATGACATAGAGACTTATTAATTATGAACGCTCAGCCTATAGCTTAGGCTTGTTCCTAACTAGCTCTTAAAACTTAAATTAATCCATTTATATTAATCTATGTTCTGTCATGTGGTATTACCTCTCTTCCATCTTGCACCTTCCATTTATTCTCTATGTCTCTTGTGCACATAGATTTTCCTCTCCTTACTTTCTCTCCCTGGAAATCCTCTCATACCTCCTGCCTAGCTATTGGCCATTCAGTTTTTTATTATACCAATCACAGAAAATACATCTTTACACAGTGTATAAATATCCTACAACAAGTAAGGCATTTATTTATATGAAATTGCACAAGTTATAATGAGCAGACCAAAAACCACAGTTCATGTCTCTTTCAGAGACAGTTGACATATTTATATGCTAGAATATGCTTTCTGTGGACAATACACTATCGGTTATGGATAATGTAGAGGACTAAACTTGTTTTGTGTGTAGGTTTACTGATGGTTGTAGGACTTAATTTGTTTGTCTTCTGTTCTTGTTCATCATCCTAGGAAACTCAAGTTAAAAGCCTCAACACTGTGGAGTTTATTTCTTATCAAGTAGGATGAAATGGACTTGTGAGATCTCACTTGGTGCTGAGCTTTCCACTGTTTATTAATAGACACCAAATAAATGGAAGACACGCTTGAGAACTACTGTTCATTTCTGTTCTTCTATCACCTATTGCCCACTTGCTCCAAAATTGAACACCTCAACCTAATTTTATTCTTGTATGCACTAAGTCAAGAATAAACAAGTGTAAGTGATTAGCACTCAAGATGTCTTATACGGTTATCAGGATTTACAATCCTAATTGAAAGTATGACTAGATGGCTGGCCACTTCGAAGAATACAGTTATTATGACTCTTACAAATCAGTAGGCCCTGAACATGCCTCAAAATGGAAGAGAAGTATAAAGACGAAATAAGATGTGATGCTGTCCTGCAAAGCCATTTAACACTTTCTTCATCACTGGCCAGGAAAGGTGCAGGCACTATTTGTAGTAGAAAAACCGTGTCTCCTGTGAACTGAGATATGATATCAGCTATGAAAATCATTACCTGTACTTTTTGTGCATAGGTGAAATTGAATTAATAGTTTTTCATATGAATACTAGAGACAGAAGAAAACGAAGGCGGTTCTTAGTCTAACTCAAGCACGTATTGCAAAGAGGTAGGTTTATGGCCTCAGCACCCCAGATAGTCTTAATTCCTGAGAAGCATATACTGGCCTTTCCGAATCTGATATTTTTGCCCATTTCTACATTTGTGTATTTCTAAAATTGGAGGGTTCGTGTGTGATATCTGAAGGTATTGTGCCATTTTTGAGAGTGATATGGTTGGGCAAAGTACAGCTCAGTATAGTTGAGCAAATTAAGGCAATGATGGGTCCAGACACAGCTTACCTTTACTGTCCTTGCCTTAAAGTCCAGCATTGCCATGTTCAACATTCAGGAAATGGCCCACCCTGTGCCTTGGTCCCCAAGCCTCAGTATCTCCTTATTATTCTTTACTCACTGAGGAATTAGTCAAATTCTGAGTAATCCTCCCCATTTAAATAGCCATCTTGGCAGTGGTATATTTAAGGAAGTCTTGACAATATCTCAAAATATAACCCAGTATAAATCCTCACTTGATTGCTTTGAAACCAGGCTGAGTTTCCTGCCAGAGTGAACCCTGATTATAGCACACTAATTAAATCTGGCCTTGTACTGCTGCCTTAAAGTTTACTTGGCTACTCTCTTTCAGCCTGGTTATTTTTTAAGAAACCAATTTGTTTTTCAAAGCAGTTCCTATTCCACTGAGATTTCTGTTTACCCCTTCTCCCCCAAGAGCATCACCTTGTAGCCTATGCTTCAGCTGGCCTACTGTAGTGAATTCTCTGCAAACTCAGTACCCAGTTTTCAAAGATCCAGGGCCATAAATGTGTGGCCCCTGCAGATTCCCCCCTTTCTATAGACTATGGACTCAATGATATTTTTCCCACTGCATTTACCGTGAAAGTATATTCTGCTCACTATACAATGATTTCAAATGAAATTCGGTCCTGGGTTCCAGAAAGTCATGAATCTAATGGGCAATCTTTCTTCCATATCTTTTTTCTCTGATAAATTTCCTTAGCTTTCAAGTAATTATTTTTCTCATACCTCTAAGTACCCTTCTCTGTATATTTTGCATGACCCTGCCACATAACAGACATGATATCATGACCTGGGCTGTAACTCTTTATACATCCTAACTCTGAGACAGCTATAGCTAGTGTGATGGTATTCACAAGGTTCTAGGCTGCGAAATAGGTGGCCTGCATTTGCCCACCTCCTTACTGAGTGATCTTGAGAAAGTTAATTTGTCTACATAGGCTGTAATTCATTGTCCTATATGCCCTCAGTAAGGTTATATATACAAAACTAGTTTGTAATGATAAAGTTCTTAAAATTCTGTACAAAATGCTTGTGCTATCTTCCACACTTGAAGCCCAAAATATGGGCAACTGCATTTGTGTCCTCATGAAGCAAGGATTGGTATAGACTGAGTACCTACTCCATTAGTTTTGCTGCTTAATCCATATATAAGTGATCTGAGAGAAAGTTATCATTGGTAGTCAAACAGAAAAAAAAACAAGACAACCATCTCACTTGGAATTTCTTTATATTGTTAATACTCTATTTGTATTAGTATTTTTGATAATATTATTATAATATTAAATACCACCACCTTGTTTAAACATTAGTGAGTTTTGAGGTGTCTCCTGGATTCACCTCATGTCTACTGCTCTTGCTGGTGATGGAAACCTGCCCCACCATGGAAGGCTTCTATTTATAGTCAGCTCTGATTGCCATGTGTTTCTTATTGATGGCTTTAAAACCCAGCCAGACTTTCACTCTGGAGCAGCATCCCAATTCTCCTGCTAGATATCGCTCATCTGTTTACAAGGCAACAGGCACACATAACCCTCCTTGGCACAGATCTCACAAAATATGAGAGCAATAATTTTAGTTTACAGGCCAGCAGTGAATGTTGTGATTATATCCTCAAAGAGGGAACACTGGAAATGATTATAACGCTACATGACCCACCTCATATAAATGAGGCTGACAAGCACTAGGAGAAAACTATATTGTATGATTCTAATTAGTTGTACAATGATGATGACAGTTAAAATGATGACTTTTGTGAAGATAACCATGTAAACAATAGTTTATTACTGTGTTAGAATAAACTTTCATGTCTAAAATATCTGCTGTAGGAACTCCTTCAGCCAATAGCCTTTAAGATATCAGCCCACATTAGGTGTGGTCTCATATACTATAAACAAAGATGAAAAGCATGCATGAGCCTCTTGGCTGCTGAATTTGGTTCCAGTTCCGAGTGCACACAGAGAAGTATGGATGGCTACTATTTCTGTGAGTTTATTCCCAGATAAATGAACTTTTGCTACACTCTATTCTGGGCTATTGTGGAACTCTTTTGTATATCAACAAATTGACTCCTACCATCTGGGGCATGGATCCACATAAGACCTAAAAAAGCTTAGGGATAAAAAAAAAGAGGGCTTCTAGATCCTCAAAAATGGGAGCAAGGCACAGATTCTTGGTAGTCACATTTTTTCAGATAGGCACTGTTTGCTAGCTGCACAATTTCTTTAAAAGCCAACTTCTTGGTTCGTGCTGGCATCACAGAATGGCTTTGGCTCTTTTGGGTGATCCTGTTATGGAACATAATGGGGTTTGTGAGCAGAGTGGTACAAGTTGCTTAATGGTGATGTAGACCCGCTGTGTACCTGTAGGTAATATGATGAGCATGGCTCACAGAACTGTTGGTAAATGTACCTCTTCCCCTGGACTGCTTGATGAACTGGATATGCAGGATCTGCAGAGAAATGACTGCTGAACTTGCCTAAAGGTGAGACAATCTTTCAGGTTTCTTCCTTCATGAAAGAGTCTGCCAGACATTCGGCAGGATACAGAAGAAAATTCCTGCTTCATATAAATGTCTGCTGGATACTATGGGCCTGTAGGCTGAAGATGGATGCCCCAATGGTACAGAAGAACTTTGGGTGACTGTCTAGGTAGTGAGATGTCTCTGTCAATTCTAGAGTTTTGGAAGTTGCTTACAATGTACTTCTTGTTTACTTAGGTAATATTATATCCTTCTGGAGTCTTTGATGGAGTTGAAGAATAGAGAGTAATAATAAAGTTTTCCTTAGTTATGATAAAAGATAAAGTATATATAACTGTAATTCTTGATTGATAACTGTTTTATGTTATTTTACTATGTTAAAGTTAAAACCTTCCTTTTTTATTTAAACATAAACGTAGAGGTGATGTGAGATTTACCTTTGTATGCTGTGATTAGCATTGATAAATAAAGGAACTACTTTGGGCCTATAGCAGAGCTATAGGGGAACAGAGATAGATGGGGAAAACTAAGCTGAATGCTGGGAGAGAGAAGGCAGAGTCAGGGAGACACCATATAGCCCCGCTGGAGACAGACGTCAGCACTTTAGCCAGTAAGCCACAGCCAAATGGTGATACACAGATTACTAGAAATGGGTTAATTTAAGATGTAAGACTTAGCCAATAAAAAGTTAGAGCTAATGGGCCAAGCAGTGATTTAATTAATACAGTTTCTGTGTGATTATTTCAGATCTGGGCAGCGAGAAAACAAAACAAGTGGCTCTCTGCAACAAACCTTCCTTTTTATTTAAACAGAAAAGGGGAGGTGATATGGGATTCTCTTCTGTATGCTGTGAATACCATTTGTTAATAAAGAAACTTCCTCGGGCGGTGATAGGGCAAAAGAGTAGAGCTAGGCAGGGAAACTAAACTGAATGCTGGGAGAAGGAAGATGGAGTTTAGAGATGCCATGTAGCCTCCAGAGGGGAAAGACGTGAGCTGTCAGCTGAAACTTTGCCAGTAGGCCACAAGCCTCATGGTAAAATATAAACTAATAGAAATGGATTAATTTAAGATATGAGTTAGCTAGAAATATGCTTAAGCTATTGGCCAAGGAGTATTGCAAATAATATAGTTTCTGAGTGGTTGTTTCAGGTCTGAGTGACTGAGAATGAACAAGCAGCTTCTCCTACAACATATCTCCTCTTCCACTCCCCTCTTTAATCCCTTCCCCCTGGCTTTGGTCCCCCTCCTTTCACTAACTCCCTTTTGCTGTCATGTGATATAGTTTAATATCCACTTTTATCTTGATTTTTTTGTTTTTCCCTCTCCAACACATCTTTACAAAACACTTTTCCCTTGTCCTACCTGTCTCTTTCTATTTTCATGACCTATGCATGTATGTATGAATTAAAATACATGAGTATATACCCTTATATATACATACATAGATCTATATACCCTTATAAATACATGTATATATGGATTAAAATACATCTGCATCTGAGGAAAATATGCAGTATTTGTCTTTCTGAGTCTGGGATGTTTCACTTTGACCATAAAACTATTTCTAGTTCCATCCATTTTCCTGATGTCTTAGTCAGTGTTCTATTGCTGTGAAGAAACATCATGACCGCAGTAATTGGGGCTTACTTACAGTTTAAAAGGTTTAGTTCATTATTGTAATGACAGGGAACATGACAGAATGCAGGCAGACATGATACTGGAGATGTTGAGAGTTCTACATCTGAATCCACAAGGATCAGGAAGAGAGAGAAAGAACAGCTGGGCCTGGCTTGGGCTTCTGAAATCCCAAAGCACATCCCCAGAGACACACCTCCTCCAAGGAAGTCACACCTCTTAATCCTTCCATATCTTTGCAAGTAGTGTCAATCTCTGGTGGACACCATTCAAATCTGTGAGGGGCACTCTTATTCAAACCACCATATTCCACCCAGTTTATAGACATATCATAATGCCAGAATGCCTTCAGTCCAACTTTTTTTTCCATACATTGTTTTGTTTTATTTTTTCCATTCAAGAATATAATTAAAGAAATAATTTTTTTTCCTTTCTTCCCCTTCTCCCGGTCCCCTCCCACTACTCCCCCACCCCTCCTCCCTCCCCCTTCTTCCTTGAAAGAGGGCATGGTGCCCTGCCCTGTTGGAAGTCCAAGGCCCACCCCCATCCCTCCCGGCCGCATATGATCAAACCAGACTCTCTGAATGTGGTGGCGAAAGTTGGCAGATGGAGAACCCATCAACAATGACACCAGGACCTATTTCTTCTGCATGTATTATCTTTTTGAGAACCTTCAGTCCAACTTTAAAAGACCTCACTCATAGTCTATAATGATCCCAACCCTGCTTAAAAGTCCAAAATTCAAAGTCTCTTCAGAGACTCATGGCAATCTCTTAACTGTAACCCCCCCCCATGAAAAAGAAAAATAAAAAAGCAGATCACACATTTCCAACAGACAATGGCACAGAATATTTATTACCATACAGAATGGAGGAAAGGGAGCATAGTGAGGAAAGATTGCACCAAAGCAAGGCAGAAAACCAGCATGAACACTCCAAACTCTGCGTCTCCATGTCTGATGTCAAAGCACTTTTCAGACCTCTAACTCCTTTTACTTTTCTTGAATGTAACACATGTCTCTATCTTGGGCTGGTTTCACACTTGGTCTGCAATTCTCCTCAGCAGGTATCCCTTGACTCGGGCTCTCCAAGATATTCAGGTCTCCATTGACTGAAATCCAGGCTTCACTTTCACAGTTTTACTCAATGCCTCTTTGGGTCTCCATCCAAGGACACCTCTGACACAATCCTGGTCTCGGTGGCTTTCCTTGCCATGGAGGGCGATTCAAAACCCTCTCTAAAGTCAGAAAGACATGGCTAAAGCTGTCAAGTTCTTCTGGTTGCTGGGTACCCTCATTCAATTGCATGTGCATTAGCTTTCTGTTTTTGATATTTTCCTTCACAGCTTAAGCTTTTTAAAAAATTCCTTTTCACAGAGAGATGGGTGGGGTCACTACTCCCTTTATTGCATTTAGGATCCTTAGACTTTTTATCTCCTTGAGCACTAGATTTAGCTTTATTACACTTCTTGGTGCTCTTTTTCTCTTCAAATTATACACCATGCTCCCTGCCATGACAATGGTGCTAGATAGTTTTATGTTAACATGTAAATTCACAAATGGCACTGGTCAAACTGGATAGCTGCAAGTAGAAGAACGAAAACAGATCTGTCTCTATCTCCCTGTACAAAACTCAACTCCAAATAAACCAAAGACCTAACACATGACCAGATTTCCTGAGTATGGTATAAGATAAAGTAGGGCGTATACTTGAACTCACTGGCACAGGTAATGACTTTCTAACAGGACATTGATAGCACAGGCATTAAGACCAACAATTAATAATTGAGACTGCATGAAGCTAAAAGGCTTCTATACAGTAAAAGACAGATGTTTTATCAAAGTAGCGGCCTACAGAATGAGAAACAAATCTCTATCAACCATATATCTGACAAAGGACAAGTATCTAGAACATACAAAGACCAAATGAAATACATAAACATCAAAGAAATACATAAGCTAATAGAAATAAACATAGTTCTCAAAAGATGAAATACAAGTGGCTGAGAAATGAGAATGCCCAACATTCTTACCTACCAGAGAAACAGTAATTAAAACTACTTTGAAATTTCATCTTACCCCAGTCAGAGTGTACAAGATCCACAAGACAAATTACAACACCTGCTAGCAAGGGTGCAGAGAAAGGGGAACCCTTCTTATTGCCAGTAGGAATGTAAACTGGTATAGCTCTATAGAATCAGTGGGGAGATTCCTTTAAAAACTGACAATAGACATACCACAATATCCAGCTATACCATCTTGGGTATATAATCAAAGGACTCTACATCTTAGTACAGAAACACTTGCTGATCCATATCATTGCTTCTTTATTTTTAATAGTTAGAATTTTAATAGTAAACAACCTAGATGCACCTGTTGAATGCATAATGAAAATGTTCTACTTTTACACAATGGAACATTATTCAACTACTAAGAAAAATAAATTATGAAATTTTCAGGAAAATGGATGGAGCTATAAACAAGCATCCTGAGCGAGGTAACCCAGATCCAGAAAGACAAACATTTCTTGTTTTCTCTTATTTGTGGATTTCTCTTATTTTTACTTTTAAAGCTTTAGATATGTGTATTTCTATCAAAATATCCATTGAGGTTAGGTACCTAGTAAGGGATCAGCAAGAAGGATGGGATGTTCCAAGAAAGGGGAAACTGAATATAGTGTTATACAGAAGTAAAGGAGAAATTGGGATAAAGGATTAAATTTGGAAAGGAATGGAAGGGCAGAATAAATGAGAGAATATGTGGAAGGGCAACTAATCCTAAAGACTTTTGAAAAGTTGTTTGGAGACTGACCATTTTAGAAGCTCCTAAATATATATACATAAAAAGGAATTTAAATGGAATAACCGTATAATAGGGGAAACAACATCCCAACTAGACATCTTATGCCATAAAGTAAAACCCCCAGTATGAAAAATGGGTTGCACATAATTTAGTTGTTGGCAAAGGCATCCCATAGAACACCCCTCTAAACATTATAAGCTATAGCCAATGATATTAATTACCACCAACAGTCTGACAGTAAGTCCACATTTCTTAAGACACCACTTAATTATGCCACTGAATGTGGAGAAATTGAGTTGGTTCCCAACTAGAAATATCTTCCTACAGACAGCACTCACGTGCTGAAAGGTACTTTGCATTGCACTATAGGAGAAAACAATCATCAATATCATATTGTTACAAAGCCTGACACTGAAAGCAGTGACCTGCCTGCAAGATCTACTGATAAAATAGTAGCATAAATGTTATGGATGTGAGCAACAATTTTCTTTCTTTTTTTAATTTTTCACTAAATGTTTATTAACTTTTTTTCCATATTTTTTATCTATTTTCCATTCGAAAAAAATTTACATTTCCTCCCCTTCTCCCAGTCCCCTCCACTCCCCCCTCCTCCCTCCCACTGCTTCCTTAAAAGAGGGCATGGTGCCCTGCCCTGTGGGAAGTCCAAGGCCCTCCCCCATCCATCCCGGCCTAGGAAGGTGTGCATCCAAATAGACTAGGTTCCCAAAAAGATAATACATGCAGAGAAGATAGGTCCTAGTGTCATTGTTGATGGCTTCTCAGTCTGCCCCCATTGGCAGAGATTCCGGTTTGATCATATGCTCGTTCAGTCCTGGTCCAGCTGGATTTGGTGAGCTCCCATTAGATCAGGCACACTGTCTCAGTGGGTGGTCCAGGCCCTCACGGTCTGTCCTCACTTCCTTGCTCATCTTCTCCCACCTTCTGCTCTTCGACTGGATCTTGGGAGCTCAGTCCATTGCTCTGATGTGAATGTGGGTCTCTGTCTCTATCTCCATCCATCGGACGAAATTTCTATGGTGGTGATCAAGATATTCATCAGTGTGACTATGGGACAATGCTAGTTCTGGCACCCTCTCCTCTGCTGCCCAAGGACCTAGCTGGGGACATCCCTGTGGACACCTGGGATCTCAGCAACAATTTTCTGATTGGATTTAAGGCTCACTCCATAAGATAGATCCTATACTTGACTCTGCTAGTAAGTCCAAGAACCTGAGACTAGATGACCTAGGAGAAAACTCGCTACTATTATTCTGCTAAAGAAACACAACAATAAAACAAGTCTTAGTGATGTACTGCTATATCCATAGCTCATTTCATCACTTAACCAACAACAGAGAAGCTTCTTCTTATAGTACATGGCAATTAACACGAAGAATCTTACCTGGATAATGTGCAGAGAATGAGATTGTAGACAATTCATTCCTAAATGGAATGTCTATATCAATCCCCTCAAGCCTCAAGGGTCTATGCAGAAGGGGAAGTGGAAATATTACAAGGGCCAGAGGTGGTAGATGACACCAAGGAGGTAGAATCTTCCAGACATAACACAGCTGATGTACTTATGGACTGAGAGACTATGACAGCATGCATTGGACCTACACACATTGAAATCAGAAAAATCCCAGCACAGAGAAGGACGAGTAGGCGCAAAGTCCCATCCCTAACTTAGAAGCTATTTACTAATTACTAATATCTGCTGGACAAGAAAATCTGTTTTCTCCAATGGAGTGACACTGGGCATATCAACCAAATTCCAGGACAAGCCATGTGCTTGGAATTAGTTAACCAACACAAAACAAAGTCCCTGGTTTTGTGTGATTATTTTTTTTTTGTTATTTTGGTTTGATGGTTTTGGGTTCTTTGCATTTTTTATTTGTTTGAATTGGTTTTATTTATTCATTTATTTTTCTTTCCTTTTATTTATTTATTTTGAGAGAGAGAAGGATCTGGGAAGACTTGGAGGATGGGAAAGAATATGCTTAAAATATGCTGTATGAAAAATTAAAAAGTGTTTTAAATGTATAAAAATCCACATCAGGGGGCTTCAGATACAGTTTAATGACTACAAAATACTTACTGCTCATGCAGAGGACAGAAGTTTGAGTCTCACAGCTGACAACCACTTGTAACACCAGTTCTTAGAGACCTGACATCCTCTTCTGGTCTCTGCAGTCACAGTATTCATATCCACAAACCCACACACCCTATACACACACACACACACACACAAAAAAAACAAACAAACAAAAAAACGCATGACAGAGAGAGAGATAGAGAGAAAGAGATAATTAAGCCATAAAATCTTTAAATAGACTCCTCATAGGATGAGTAATATGTAAAATTGTTAAAGTATCCAGGAAAATTCATTAAGAAAAAGAATATTCACTACATTAGCCATGGTTTCCTTTTTTATCTTTTCTTTTTAAATGAATAAATATAAAGGAACACCAATCAAAACAGTGCATCTGCTCACCTGCATTGTTTTACTTGAGAAACTGTTGCCAAAGGGGAGGCAGGGAGCAAATAAAGTAGATTAAATCTTCTCCTGGGCTTCTTATCATCCATTGTGATATCTCTTTCTTTCAAAAACACACAGTAAACTTCTTCCAAGAGCAACACTGACGACGTGTAGATAATAACTTTTCTAAAGTTGCTCAGAGTTAAAATGGTTCAGAGATGTATGCTGAATTAAGTGTTTCGGTGTAGAGTAAGCCAACTTCCGATTCTCGTAGGGCTTTCTCTATAGAACCTACCAGGGCTGGGTTAACTATACCACACATCTAAGATGCCATCTACGGTCATATATCTTCTCAACTCAAGTTTTCTACAGCGGTTACATTCAAGTCCATTGATCTGATGAGGCTGCATTTCATTGTTGGTGCTACTTGGGAGCAAACTGGCACACAAGGGCTGCTGAGCAGAGGTATTTCTTTCTGTTGAATTCCACAGCAACTTTCATTCCTTCCCCAGGTCCCCTTGTAGATTGCACTTTGATGATGGCAAACACTGTTGTCACCTCAATTAGGATGTCTTCTCCTTTAAGGAATGGATTATGTTTATTCATCTGAGCATTCCCAAAATCTCTAAATTTCCTGTGTATATAAGCAATTAATAATTATCTGTAGAGACGGATGCAAGATATATAATTTTCTATTCAGATCCACAAAAATGTAACCACGGAAGTTCAATAATGCCCAAGGAAAGCAATACATCTTGAAAATAGGTTCACAGCAAAGTGAAGACTGCTCTGACCTTTTATTTGCATTTTCTACTTGTGTGTTTTGTCTTTAGTAGAAATTAATTGCTTAAATCAGAAAGGAAATATGCGAATGATACTGGAAGGTTATGGGAGATGTTAAGAAAAGATACTGAGGCAGTATGTCTGGTCTCATTCGCTGACAGTGTTCATTAATCCACTTCTCAATCCCAGGAGGGCAAATTAGAGCATATAAAGCAGAAAGAATTAAAGGCACATTGCCTGTAAGTGACCTACAACTGCCACGAAATGTGTATCTACTCAAAATGCATGGCTCTGTTTTTTTCATTCCCTAAAGGCCAAAGCCTATGAAAATTCTGCTGCTTCATAGACAAATGTGTGTGCCAAAGGCTCTCTTTGCTGTTCTGTGTAGATAAGAAAGCTCTTTATTTTAAATAAAACATATGCTGCTGGCAAATCCTATACTTGGTTTATTTGCCCCAATTAACTGGAATATAGAGGAAGGTAATGTTTCCAGGCCTCTTTATTTTCTACCTATGCAGTCAGGCTGTTTCAGAAATTAATCATGGTCCTAATATGTTGGAGGTAGTGATTTACATGCAATGTTCCATTAATATCACTCCACTATCATATTTCAGTAATCTTGCAGATAAATATCAGCGACATGGAAACAGAAGGCAAGCACAAAAGCTAAGGTCCTTGGAGTCATCACCAACGTGTAGGGTGAATAAGACCAGGATGGACCCGAAACATTCAATTCCAGAATTTCCACAGAGGGTTGAAGAAATGGCTAATTTAAAAATATTTCTATGTGTAAAACATTTTCTATTCTGTCACATAAGAATTTGCTTCAGAATTCTTTTTCCTAGGATCTGTTTCTAGTTAATGATTAAACCTAGGTAACTTCTGTAAATGCCAGAAGTAGCCTGTGAAGATAATGTCTATACCCATGCTGTGGAGACTGTCCTGTAGTGAGCTTTTGTAGAAGGTCTATGCTCTGCCACAATCTCCACAGATCCCACTGCACAGGACGGCCCTGTGTGGAGTAGGAAAGGGACAGCCCACCTCCAAAGTACTCTCAGCACCTCCGCCTTCAGCTCATCAGACTTCAGCTCCTATCACTGATCTCTAATTTTAGTTTAGTTTTAAGATTTTCTTGACATCTTTAATGCAGCTGAACTTCTCTCTCTTGTTGGTACTCATAAAGAAAGACTTACTGACCCTCAATTTGTCACTTTTCCTGACCTGAGTCAGCTCACTATCCTTTATTGGTCGATCATATAAAGTAGGGCTTTTTAAATTAAATGTAGACCTTTTAGTGAGAAATAAATATACCTCATGTTTATGACCAGAATATATCAATAGGAAATAGATGTGACTGAGCGAATGTGTGTGTATGTGTGTTCAAGAAATATGGAAAATTAGAAGTCCACAAAACCACTTCAGAAGAATATATAATCTAACATTAATACACCTGAAAGAAAACAATGAAATACAAAAATAGTCCAGTCAGTATCATAAATAACGAGTAACATCACAATACTATGTCAATAACTTAACAACTTACGTGTAACAGATGAATGTTATGAAAAACACAACTTGTCAAAGCTTGCTTATAATAAAGTAGACAAATTGATTAACTGCAAAATATAAAAATGAATTTATAGAAGAAAAAGAAACTACTAAATTCTAAAATATCTAAATAATGTTCTGCACAAACTTTGGTGGAACTTAATTATTTTGTCTGCTATTTTGTTAAACTTTTCATAACAGAAGCGTATCCTTCCTCCTCTTCAAAAGTCATAGGAGAAAAACCAGCATGTCACAGGGAGTTCAACCCTCTGAGGCCTGCAAGGGGAGATCTTTCCTTGCTCCCTCCAGGTTCTGGTGTCTCCATGTGTTCTGGGCTTATGGGTACATTGTTTCCATCTTCTTCCTCTGTTGTCAGATTGCTCTCTTGTCCTTTTGTCTGCTTCAGATGATGCTGAGCTGTATTTAATCAGAATACTTGTCACAGCATTCGAAGCTAACTGGATAAAGTATATTTACTAGAATCTTAAACTTCATCATATCTTTGACTTATAAAATGATGTTTCCTTTTACCATATACAGTGCTATTTATAGTGTCCAAGTATTAAGATCTAGACTAAATATCAATATCAAAACTGAATAAAATAATTATTAAAAAAGCAAACTCTAAATTAATGTTACCCCTCAAATCAGTGGGGAAAAGTCTGAACAGATTTTTTTTAATTTGAATACAACACTAAGTACAACACACATTTTGATCAAAAGTAAGTAGATTATTTCAAAAATGCATGGTTTCTTGAGCTTTTGAAAGGAAAAATAAAATTTACCAAGCTAATGGGTAAGGAAAGAAAATTAATGATCACCCCAAAGCCTGGAAAAAAAGAAACCTTTTAATGAATTTGTAAATATGTTCCTGATAATTCTTCACAATGTGCTTAAAAGAGAATGGAGGTTCTCCTTCACTCAATATTCTCCTTAAGACCAGGGATAAGATCAAAATTGTGTGTGCATGTGTGTGTGCAGGTTGCACATGAGGATAACCCTAGGTAGCTTCTCTGTTATTTTTCTTCTGTCAGATAGAGAATATTTGGCATTCTCTCCCTGGATCCCTTAGGTTATAAGAAATGAGAGTATTTTCACTCACACAGTATAATTCTTTTATGCTCTGGAATCTTCTGACATACAAAATTAATAACAGTTGTGCTGAGGAGATAGCTTGCTCCAGTGAACAAAGTACCAGCTGTGCAAGTATGAGAACCAGAGTCTGCATCCCTAGATCATACATAAAAGACAGGTGATGTTGGTGACCTCTGTGTGTATCCCAGTGCTCAGCAGGTGTTTTAGTCAGTGTTCTGTTGCTGTGCAGAGACAGCACAACCACATGGTGACTTTTATAAAGGAAAGCATTTAATTGCGGCTGGCTTAGAGTTCAAAGGCTTAGTCCGTTATCATCATGGTAGGAAGCATGGTGGCTTTCAGGCAGACATGGTGGTGAAGAGGAGGCTGAGAGTCTTACATCTGTATAGGAAGGCAGCAGGAAGAGAGACAGTTATAATGCTTGGCTTGAGCATATGGAAGCCCAAAGCCCACCTCCAGTGACACAGCTCTTCCAACAAGGGCTCACCTACTCCAACATGGTCACACTTCCTAATCCCTCTCAAGTAGTGACACTCCCTGGTGACCACATATTTAAATACATGAGTTTATGGGAGCCATTTCTATTCAAGCCACCATAGTAGGCAAAGACAGAATTTGGCAAAAGTGAAGGATGCCCTGGGAAGAGGAAAGCAATGCTCACACTTGGGAAGATGAACATGATACGGCCTCTTCTCCTCTCTCCTCCTTCACCTCTTTTCACATCATTTGGGCAATCTAATTCCCATGTTGCTGCTATGCCAGTCTAGTTCCCTAAACGAACACTTCCCCAGTTCAACAACACATTTCAGATAAGGGAAAAACTTCCCTAGTCTAAGGTTGCAACTAATCTTTAACTAGAAACATAAGGAGTGGAAAAAAATCTCAGCAGGCAACATTCAGAGTGTAGATCCTCCCACATCTTTTCAACCGGCTATGGACAGGAAGTCTGACACAACCTCAAGTTAACCCCAGCATCTATTTCATTGCTCCTACACCAATCTCTTTTCTATTGCTAGGGTATTTTTTCCTCTTAATTTTTGCTTTAGGCATTTTTCATTCTAGTGATAAAACTCATGCTTACATAACAGTAAACTTCAGAAGGAGCAAGTCACTGTCACTTCCTTGGCAACCCTGTTACAAGTTTCTGATCTGACAGTATCTGCTCTCCAATTAAGGGAAAAAGTTATTCCATGAGTCTTCATAGGAAAGGGGGAGAGCCAAGAGAATGCATAGTGCACAAACTTCCTTCATCTGATAATCAAGCACAAAGACGTGAACTGCATGTGGATGCCCGTGCAAGGCCGGTGGCAAACCCTCTTCTGCTGAAAAGGAAAGCTTCTGCTCTGTCCTATCCTTTCCCCTAGGAACCATAGAAACCAGCAGCACAGCACCATGGCCATTTTTGTTTGCTTTTGCATCTATAAAACCTAGGGATATTTTGTCAGGACAGTATTTTTGCAAAACAAACAGATTAAAAAAAAAACTAGAGAAAGGGAAAATGTAGCAAACTTTAAAATTCCGATTTCTTTTTCAGAGAGAAGGTACTCAGAGGTTATGTCCTGCAATGCTTGAATTAGCAAGTGCGGTGTTCAGATTTCACTTGTGAGGGGCAGAAACCATACAAATGTTCTACACCAGAGAAGAAGCAAAAGACACATTTGGAGTCAGAAGAAGGTGACTGCGGTGACAGTGTGCCTTTGTGGGGGGGGAAGAGCAGTTTCTTTGTGTTTCTAAAGTGTTTCTATGTTTAAACAGAATCCTTCTAAATTAGTAAAAAAAAAAAAATGAGACAGTTTCATGTATCCACAGCTGGCCTAGAATTCTCTGTGTACCTAGGATATCTCAAAGTCTTGGTCTTCTTGAGTTCACTCCCTGAGGGCTGAGTATAGGCAGATGCCACCACGGTTAGCAGTGGAATTCTTTCAGTGGCTTGCCAGATGCCACTTGCAAGAGACCTGTAATTGTGTTCCTCTTCCCGTACATATAGGAAGGCACTGACAGTGTGTACCCCAGGGAGAATTAGAGTGAAAAAAGCATTCATCCAAATACAACACCACACACACTCACACACACACACACACACACACACACACACACACACACACACACACTACATTATACTTGATCTGAAGGTGAGCATTATATAGCTATAAAATGTATATATAAGCATATACTAGGTTACATTTCAATGACAAATAGGATCCAAATTTTTAAATGATTTAAAGCAAGATGTCCTCATTAATTCAGCTCTGCGGATCTGTGCTTGGTGCATCTGGGCTCCTGATGGGTTTTAGTGGTGTTATTTATTTAACACCACTTTCCCAGGTGTCACTATTCCTTCTCCAAAGGGAAGCTCAAAAGCACTTTAAAAATGCTTTTCTGCATCTATTACCCACATTTGCACTTTACAGCACCTCTTTTTTTCTTAGTCACTTCCCTTAGATTTCCCATCTCCAATCGCGTATTTGTTAAAGAATAATAAATTTTTCAGTGCACACTCTGCATCCACAATAGAATTCTGTGTCTAAGAAGACTGCCTCATACACTGAATTAAGTATCAGGGAGACCCAGTCCTTCCCCAAATTCCCTTCCAATTGAAAACAGCAGCTAGTGAAATAGCCACTGAAAGAGATCCCCCCCCCCCACTACACACACACACAAGTGTTGGGAACTGACTCTAGGCAACATGTTTCGAATTCATGAATTCTTTTTGAAGGATACAGGAGCCACTAATATTTGTATGAATTCACATAGCTGCCTTCTCTACATTGTACTGTGATTCAGTCGTTGGCCAAATTCCATAACGTTGAGGTTTATTAAGAGAGAAAATAAAAGCATACTTAGTTTATAAGCAAGTACTCAGCCATTTATTCCACTCTGTTCTGTAAGATTTTAGTCACTGCATTATTTTCCACCTAAAACGACTGCTTGACATCACATGTGACCTCCTTTCAATCATGGGATTCTGTTGTGGCCTCATGAGGAAACTGAACTCAAGGGACAACATAGGATTATCAGTACCATTCCTTTTTTGAAGATGAAGAATATCCTAGATTTGCATGTTCTGTTCTATATTTGGGGGCCCATCCATATAGGGTAAACAGCTTTCATTTTCACCACTGAACATGTATTTCTTCATGCCAATCTAATTCTCAAAAGACTAGTCTCACTAGGAGAACTATCACTACATTCTTCTGTCCGGAATGGACAGGCTGTGATGAAGACACACTTTAAAGCAGGCTCATGTGTTCTGGGTTCAGAACACTGACACCACCTCCATAGAATGGGTCTCCATGACGAGCAGTGACGTGAAGCTGGAGCTGATCTGTAAACATGTGCAGGATCTCACACACTGCACTTAGATATTTGATGTAAGTTGTAACTATTGTAAGTAAGCGGCCTGCTTGGAAAATGCTGTGTTGGGAGTGAATAGAGTTGACCTGCTCATAAGTGTACTATAAATACCACATTTATAGTTATTTATAAACATCAAAGCTATTTATTTTCCTCATTTGAATCCTTTATGTGAATTAAATCTCCTCCATCGAATCCTCCCCTTTTCCTTCATTCTTTCCCTTTCCTCCCTTTTCTTTGCTATTGACTAGGTAATCTCAAATACACTTTCTAGTCTTTCTATAATATAGTAAGTAACATTGACTAAAACGTTGCCATAGAATACTATAATGGTATCATCATTGCTAGTTAATTGACACAAATGGAAGATATTCACGATATGCTTTAGAGACTCACCTGAGTAAGAACTGGTATATCAACTAAGATCAAGTTCAAGAAATTCCCAGAACTGTTTTCTGTGATTCACTGTTGGAAGCCAGCAGAAGGTCATCTCCTTACTCTCTCATAAGGTCATATATGAGAGAGTAATGATAGATTGCTTTTCTATCTAATGATAGACTTTACTTTACCATGAGCCTCAATTCACATCTGTTCAAGAGGCATGAATTCCTATACTAACACTGTGTTTCTTGGTCAAGCTTTCCTGGTTGATTCTCAACTGCAAGAAATCTACGATGCTTCTCTTTCTCTCAACAAGTAAGCACTAATATTGGCACTTAGGAAATTGTTAGGTAGCCAACATCCATGAATCCACCTTCATTCATTCCTAGTAATAAATAACTTTCATAATCCACATTAAAAAATTCTTCTTAGACAATAAGAACAGTGTCAATCATGCAAACTGGACTGTCTTTTAAATCCTTCCCAGAATGTTAACTGTAGGAAATAGGTTGGAGCGTGAATCCCTGCTCTTTAAAAGAAGGTTCCCAGCACACATCTTGAAATAGCAGTCATTTTTTCTCCAACTCTTCATCCTAGATGAAGATATCACTCGTTCATTTGGTCTTTAATGCTTTGGGAGAAAAGCAACAGAGTTGAAGGCTGATTGAACTGAAGATTGAAGACTATACACACACACACACACACACACACACACATACATACACACACACACTCACACACTTCCCAGTCTCAGAGTGTAATTACAGCCCTTTTCTCCGTTCTTATCATCTATAGAGAGGAGAGAGGCTTGATATTTCCACATCATTTATTTTCCCCTGATTTGTTGTCTGCTTATTGAGCTCCAGGGTGGGACACCTGCAATCCTGTCTATACGAACCATTTCCTACCTTACCCTTAATCATGTTCAAAGTCCATTCACATCACTTCTGTAAATGTACCTGGTCTCTCTCTCTCTCTCTCTCTCCCTCTCTTTCTCTCTCCCTCCCTCCCTTCCTTAATGACAGAATTCCATCAAAGAGCTATGGTACTCTGACCCAGATTGCACTTTCTTTAGGAAAACTTAGAAGAGAAACTGTGATTAAAAATGACTCTCAAGCTCCCCTCCTGCTGCGTTTCCACACTGTACAGTGCCCCATCAGGCCTTTCTTTTTCTTTCATTTGAACATCAAAGTGACTAATCTCCACTCAAATAGCAACTTACTGTTTCAAATGACAGAAAAGCTCACTTTCTCAAGGAAGGAGTTTCAATCAGGAGATAATGTCTGTGTCGTTCATTCTCCCACAGAGCACTGAAGGTAATTTAGGGGAATAAACAGAAACTTAGTTCACAAAATTGCCGTTATTGACTGATTCCTCTGTGTGGTAAAAAGAAAAGCACATTTGTATGACAAAATTTCTGACATTCTGGCTCAAATGGAGCTTCCCTTACAGCCCCCCATGCTGTGATGTCTGTCTGTCTTAAATTACTTTGGAGTCACTTTCTGCCAGTGAATGCAGCTGCTTTCCTATGGCCACATATGCAGACTATTGTCCTCAGATATAGGGAATTTGCTCTTTTTAGGTATGTGCATGATTTCAAAGTTAAACTTCCTTTCATTCCTCTAGAGCTAATTTAGCTAGAGTTTTATGCTTTTTTTTTCTGTTGCCATTTAGTTAAGATGTTCAGAAGTACCAAGGAAGGATAAACAAATTGAAGTTTTTGAGATATTCCCATAATCATTCACTCTATGTAGAGGTCTAAGCCATTTTCTCATGGCAACTACTTGGCGTTACTTGAGAAACATTTTATACAAGGAACTCTCAGTAGTATGCCTGAACTTCTGAAACAGACACATCTAAAAGAAGTGTTTGTACACACTGACTGTATACCTCTGAACTGATTCCTTCTTGAAGGCCACAGAGCTAATTCACCTCTGCCTCCTATAGGGTAAGATCCTATATAAACATTGGCATGGAGAAACTACCCAATTAGACTGCTTCATGGGCAGAGAACAAGATTTATTGGTGATCAAACTGGGAAAGCCATTTTCTGAGGGTAGAGAGAAGAGTAAAATGGTGGGAAAGCAAGCAGATTTTCTGCAACAGCAGGATGGGGAGCTGAGCTGCTACAGGCTGTCGGGATTGATCTGGAACTGGGTGCCCTTGCCAGTGGTAGTTGACCTTTGGGGGGCAGTTAAGGGAGGCTCGTGGTGAATGGAAACTGCCCTAAGAGACTGGCTTTTCTAGTGACAAAAACCTCTAGGCTTGTCCACCTCATAGCTGTATGTTATTATTATAGTCACCTTTGGGAAATACAAGGAGCTACCAAGTGTGTCTAGCTTGAAATGCCTCCTAAAACAAGGGGCTGAGAGCTCTTGTTACCTTATGTCTATCAAGACATATTGTGTTAATGATTCTAAAATCTATGACTACTTTCTCAGTTTTCAACAATAAAAATCTTACAGTTTCTGCTAATAAAAGTTATTCTTTATCAGTTAGAGAAATAGCTGAACAGATGTTTTATTACTAAATAGAGTTCTTGAAAATCTTTGTAGTCATACAGTTTCAGGTGACTTAAACAATTGTTGTTAGAGCCATACACATATTAACATATGTATTGTGTGTGAGATCAATAAATGTACCTGATGGTTGGATCAAGAAGGCTATTACACCTTCTAATACACCTTTACCGCCTTCACACATGATTCTTGAAGGGTTCAATAAACTGGGGTATCAACTCATTTTTGTGCACAAAATGCACATTTAGAATATGTTGTATAACAGTGAGTTTTTTAAAAATTAATTTACTTTTTAAAAAATGTTGATGTTTTGGATTATATTCTTTCAATTCCTTTAACTTCTCTTAATCTTCCCCACCTCCCACTCCATCTAACTTAAAATTTCTCATATCCCAATGTTTTATGTTGCAGCCTGCTCCAACAAGATCAGCTGGGGGTATCTGCATAGGGGTGCAAGGATTAAGGAAATGTCAGATTGAAAGAAATGGAGATAGAAAACACAGAATAGATTCAGGGGACTGCCAGCTGACACTGCGCAGCCACAAGTTTACTCCAGAGCCTGCTCATGTACAAAAGTAGAAAAAGCACAGTGTAAACCGTCAGTATCTAACCACAGACCATTCCCGTCCTCGAGTAAGCAGACTCCTGTCTACCGTGCATCTGCTGCTCATAAGCAGGTTCACTTTCTATCGCAATGGTTTTAGGGTTTGGCATCAACAGTATTCTTTCTACTAGACAGTGTGTGTGTGTGTGTGTGTTTTCTCATGGGAAATGTTCTTTCCCATGGGTTTAATCAGAACTGTCTCACAGGCATCAAGGATACAGGCAGAGCAGGCGAGCTTGAACTCAGATGACTTCTTTAAGTCAGAATTGACTCCACATGGAAACTGAGTCACACAGTTGTATCCACTTTTCCATTTTTCTTTTAGTTCCCATAGCATAGTATAAATGATGTATTTGTATTATATTTACTCTCCCTTCCCTTTCCTCACTTCAAACCCTCCCATCCTTCTTGCTCTTTCAAATTTTATATGTTTTTTCACTAATGATCCTTATATGCACATGTATGTGATGAAACACCATGGCCAAAAGTAAGTTGTGAGGAAAGGGTTTGTTTGACTTATACTGCCACATCAAGTTCCATCATTGAGGGATGTTAGGACAGGAATTCAACCAGGGCGGGAACCCAAAGGCAGGATCTGATGTAGAGGCTGTGGAGGGGTGTCACTTACTGGCTTGCTCTCATGTCTTGCTCAGTTTTCTTTCTTTCTTTCTTTCTTTCTTTCTTTCTTTCTTTCTTTCTTTCTTTCTTTCTTTCTTTCTTTCTTTTCTTCACTTTTTTAAGATTTAATGATTTATCATGTATACTGTGTTTTGTTTACATGTATGCCTATGTGCCAGAAGAGGACACCAGATTTCATTATAGATTGTTGTGAACCACATATAGTTGCTGTGAACTAAACTCAGGACCTATGGAAGAGAAGCCAGCACTCTTAACCTCTAAGCCATCACTCCAGCCCCTAAGCCTGCTTTCTTATAGAATCCAGGACCTCCATCCTAGGGAAGGCACTGCTCATAATTAGCTGGGTCCTATACATCAATCAGTAATTAAGAAAATGCTCTACAAGCTTGCCCGCAACCTGATCTAAAGGAGGCATTTTATTAACTGGGGTTCCTTTTCTCAGAAAATTTTAGTTTTTGCCAAGTTGTCATAAATCTATCCAGCACACATATATATTCCAAAATATAACCTGCTCGGTCTTTGTAATGTTATTTGTATGTATGATTTCAGGGCTGATCATTTGGTATTAGATAACCAATTGGTGTGCTCTTCTCTGCAAAAGAATGTCTCTCCCATTTTCAGCATTCTTAGCTACCTGCAGTTTCATTGACTAGAGCTGAGGCCTCCTGGTCTTTTCCTCATCCATTTTGGTGTTATTGTCCTTGCTTGCTTTATGTTTAAGCAGTCAAGTCACTGAGATTTTATAGGTGTAGCTGCTGGAATTCCTAGAAGAAACAGTTTCACAGTAAACTCAAGAACCTTCTGGCATTTAAACTCATTCCACCACCTCTTCTGAACCTTAGGTCTGGGGCTGTTTCATAGATGTAGTCACTGTGAGCAGGATCCACTTTCGAGTAGGTGTGGTTTTCCATCTCTACCAGTTGTAAGGAGAAGTTTCCTCAATGAGGGGCAAGGACTATACTTATCTGTGGTTATAAGACAAATGTTTAGAATGGAGTTAGCCATCATGGTGGTGTATTAAAAAGATGAATGTAGATTCTCTTCCAGGATCCATGACTTCACTAACCCTGGGCAGTTGGCTAGGTTTTCAGTACCTGGAATGTTTTCTCTCTTGTTGAGTAGATCTTATGTCCAATTAGAGAGCTGTTGATTATTGCCAAGGTATTATGTTACTGCTGCACCCTTAAGATTATCACGCAGTGCTGGTCTTTTTGACCCATAGATGTCAGGTGGGTAGGACTCCTGGTTACTTTCCTGCTTTGGAAGCTTGCATGGCACCTTCAAGTACTAAGGAACCTGCCTGCCTCCATTTGAAAGCCGAAGCCATTAGGATGTGCTGTTAAAAATAGTTTTCTGTGTGCTATAAGAGCTGAGCTGTTCTGTTTTCAAGAACCTGACTTCCCCTAACCCATGATCTTGACGTGTTTTTGAGAATACCTTTGTCCTCCCTGACCCTCCATGAGCCCTCCCTAATCACATAGTGATTATATGATGTTTTTGATGATTTTTTTCTGTATTTACTTAGTGCCCCATTGTCTCATTTTTCTAAACCTGCTTTGCAACTACTCATGATTTTACTCCCTAAAAGGGGCCCAAGAAATGGATTTGGGGTGTTAATCCCACTGACCAAGAATAAGACCACTACCGCAGTTTAAAACCAAATGTGAAGCAAGCTTTAATTAAATACTGGCCAAGTGGAAGGACTTTGAGCAGGGTCCATTGACATATTTCCAGAAGATGGCCCTAAATCAAGTTTTGTAAGGGTTTAAAGACAAAAAACCACAATTCACTATATTTCCCATTAAGTCCAATAAGGGGCAAGAATATAGACCGATGTATTTTCTGTCTTTGTATCAAATATATCTGGTGCAGATGGGTCAAATGAACTTGTTGAGAGGAGCAATGTTATCTCCCATAAACAACAGTCTCCAGCATTTCAGGAACTGTCTGTCCTTGGGCAAGGGGCTTGCAGATCAGAGACAGTTTTGTTTCACAGATCTCTAGGGCATAGTAACTGAAACTTATAATGTAAGTTTGACTCTCACAGGGTTGCTCTCTTTAACCTAATTTAGGAGGTAGCTGCTGTTCAGATCTTGGGTACACCCCAATAAAAATCAAGCTTGCTTCAAATTTGGCTCAAATTGTGGTAGTGTTTTCATTCTCCCTGGTGGGATTAACAGCACCATGAAAGCTAGTACTCACACAGAAACTGAGTCCCAGCTCAGGAAACATTTGGCCCTTTGTCTGAAGTATATGGTACTATCATTAATGGGATGTTATGTTTCACCTCTGAGGAAACCAAGGACAATAGTCAAAGCATGTATGTTCTAGGAGTCTCTTACACAACCCCAACAGATGACTCAAAAGAAGGATTCCGTTTTAGAGATTTTATTAGGTGGTCTTTGGTTCTTGGAGAGGGCATTGTCAGCCCATAGAGAAGGTTGTCTTTAAAGGCTGTCTATCTATTTATCTATCTATCTATCTATCTATCTATCTATCTATCTATCTATCTATCTATCTACCTATCTATCTATGCATACATATGTGTGTATATGTATGTGTTTACATAACGTTGTAAGATATTTTGATCACACTGTGATACTCTAGACTGTCAACAAAGTTATTCTTGATTCAGGGGGTGAAGTCAGTTACTAGCTGACTGGAATTAGCCATAGAGCAGCAAGAAATTTGGATAGAGAAAATGCACAGAAAAGAAAGGGCAGGAACTAGAGTTTATATTTTCTTTTTGGTTCTAGGAAAAGGGAAGAGATGTATCTCTTGCATTGTCTCTGGCTAAAAAGCAAGGTTGGCTGGTTGCTACTCAATGTCTCGAGCTAGCATGGTTTTCATATTTTTCATGTCAGCCTTTGACTCCTGAGTCTTATTGATAAATACAAAGGCAGAGACTTAATTTAAACCTACATTTTGAAGTTATGGTCTGAGTATCTGGTGGGGAACGGTCTTCGGGGCCATAGGGCCACAGATGATAATTAAAGTATCAGTAGACTCATGTGTAGCCACTAAGCCTACAGAAAAACATCAGTAGAATATGTGTATTATAGGTTTTACTTTCCCAGAATTCATTACTGTTATTTTACCTTTCTTCCCCCTTCTTCTGTAGTTACCTTCCTCCCCTTCCTAAAGAGTCCCCCATTAGTGCTCCAGTTGGTGGTATAAACCTGGAAGAGTGGAGTCCAAAAATGAGGCAGCTAAAGTCTCACACAATATCCAGTGCTTCAGACAATTTATATTCTGATAATATTCTTGAGGGTTAAGTAAGGTAATATGAGCAAAGGTCACATGAGTTTAGGCTCAGACAGTCACAGGAGCAAGGTCACATTAGTTCAAGATGTAAGCAGTCATTTGGACAACTTCTTGGGAATATAATTTAAATGATACTTGTAAAGTGATAGGGAATCTGGAGCAAACCTATTCCTATTTATCACATCTGGAAGGGGCAGGAAAGCACACGTTTAGAACAGCTCATATAACAGAGAAACAGAGGTTGCAAGAATTTTGTCTTGTTTCTTTGGCGTTTTCTCATAAGCTCGCAGAAATTTTCCCCACACAGCTTCATTTCTTTGTTCTACACTCCCCTTTTCCCATTGTCCCCACCAGATCACTGCTATTGCCCTTTACTCCCTCGCAATAATACCCTGGCAATGGTCCCTTTTTGCTTTCCTGGTTTCTGCAATTAAACCAGGATGTGTACTGATATCTTAAATTCAGCGCTAGAGAGAGAACATGTGACATTTATCTTCCTGGGTCTGGATTATCTCACTCAGTATGACCTTTATAATTCTATCCATTTACATGCAAAGTTAGTGATTTCATTTTTCTTTACAGATGAATAGAATTCCATAATAAAGATTAAAATAGTTTAAGGAAGGTCTGGTTGCCCTAATCCTACATCTCCTCTCCTCAGGAGCCACATTGGTCTATAAACAAATGGCTTCTCACACCTCTTGATAAAGTGTTTAACAACACCAGAAGGGGCTCCTGTTGTGTAATATTATTTTGAGATGTGTTACATTCATTTATGCTGTGAAATATTTGTTTAATGATGCAAAAATCTGTTGTTTCTTATATGCTGCGTTTGTTTAACTCTGTGAAACTGTGTTACTTTGCTTGTCTAAAACACCTGATTGGTCGAATAAAGATCTGAACAGCCAATAGATGGGCAGGATAGGTAGATCTGCCAGACAGAGAATAAATAGGAGGAAAAGAAGGAGAACAGGAGGAGCAAAAGAGAGAGAAGGAAAGGAGGGTATCAGGGGCCAACCACCCAACAAGACACAGAGTAAGATATCGAGAAAGGTATATAGAATAGAGAAAGATAAAAGCCCAGAGGAAAAAGGTAGATGGAATAATTAGTTAAGAAAAGTTAGAAGCAAGATGAGCTAATTCAGGACATTCATAAAAAAGAATAAACTTCCGTGTATTTTGGGGGGAACTAGGTGGCAGGCCCCCAAAGAGTAAAAAGAATTAAAAGTAAAAAACAAACAAACAAAATAACAACAACAACAAAAAACCCCAAAGACAAAACAAACCCAAAAGAACCAACTATAATTTCCTTTTCTGGTGAGATTCATTCCTGATGTGTTTAAATAGTTCGGTTTCTCTGAAGTTTTTTTTTTTTACCTTATTTGGTATTTTACAAGATCAAAGGTTACATTGCAAAACTTTCCTCAACCTACACTGTTGTGCCCAGATTGCGACCCCCAGGGAGACCACCAAAACCCAGAGAGACAGGACTGCAATTAGCAAGGTTTTATTGCCAGCGTAATAATAATACGAACTAGTTCAGAACTTGTCTCCAACACCCTGTTACAGCGAGGTAGAGAGAAGTTAAGTGTTCCTCTGTGGGGTTAGCTTATTTTAAAGGCAGGAATCACAAGCAGGCCTTCTGGGTGGTCGGAGGGTCTGGCAAGGGTGCAAGGTCTTTGCTTTTGCCCATCCAGCTTTGTTAGTGAACAAGGCCATGCTGCCCCGGAGTCAGGACATCCTTATCACCAGATGGTCTGGCAGGCATTCTGACTCTATGCTTTGTATTCTCCAGGGTCGGGGGGCCACTATCCTTCCTGGGAGCATGAAGCTAGTCTGGGGTTTCTAATTTCAAAACATTCTGCTAGGAAATTTCTTCTCGTCCCTTTGATAGGGCTGAGGGTCTCACGACACCGGGTATGATGTAATTGATGAGTTTTGGGTTTAAAAATCATATCCAGCTTTGTCTCCTACTTAGATTTGCAGAGGTAGAAGACATTCTCAGGGTAAAAGCTGAGAGAATCCATCTCAAAAGCATCACATAAAACTGACCGGAAACATACACAACTCCCCCACCCCCAGAAAACAATGCCTCCCCAGGAAACAAAGTTATTCCCTCCACACTCCCAGGTAATAATGTTTCCCTCCCACACCCACAGGAAACAGTGTTTACTCCCCACTCCCAGGAAACAATGCCCCCCCCCAAGAAAACAATGTTTCCAACCCCAGGAAATAATGCTCTCTCCCAGGAAACAACACCCTCCATAAACAATGTTTCCCTCTCACCCACAGGAAACTGTTTCCAAATTAAGGAAATGTTTGGTGACAGAACTTTCAGCAGGTACTCTAGCTTTGTGTATGATAATTACTACTTTAAAAGCATTTGGAAAACTGGATAGAAACATTCGTTTACTGTCTCCAAACTGGTTTATCATGTGAATTTAACAAAGTCGTAGGCAATATAAAAAACAAACAAGCAAACAAAATCACAGGCAGCCTGCTTTGATTACAATATAAAACATCTGTTAGAAAAGATAGGATTGATAATTCATAATAAAAGAACTATTCAGAAATGTGTGAGCAAAATTACATGCTAAAGTTAAAAAGGAATAAAAATATTTTCGTTTGGAAGGAAGCCACACCCCAGCCCCTGCCTCCATATATCCAAAGAGTCTGGAATGTCTGGGTGGAAGTTCCACCCCAAACCCCCTCCACCGGGAGTTGCTTCAGTCCAGAGTCCACCCCTGAGAAAGCCCGCCAAATGATGACCCCTCCACAGAGAGGCTCAAGACCACTCCCAAAGGGTGTTTAAAC
This sequence comes from Ondatra zibethicus, assembly GCA_004026605.1. Classification (NCBI taxonomy): domain Eukaryota; kingdom Metazoa; phylum Chordata; class Mammalia; order Rodentia; family Cricetidae; genus Ondatra; species Ondatra zibethicus. Next base: position 25,416 of record PVIU01009927.1, on the reverse strand, counting down.
TGTTCCCCCAAACAAATGCATGGTTTTCCGGTTTTCCTTTCCTGTTTCCTCTGTGGGGGGCTGGAATTAAACTAGGCTATATCTAATTTGGTTTGATTTGGTCTGATTTGGATTATTGTGTCAGTGGAGAGGCTTATTGGGGTACAGAAACTTTTCAAATTTTAGTGTTGATATTAAGCTAAAGATAAATTCTAAAGTAACTACCTATTCATCTCTTTCTCTGACCTTGTTTCCCTATCCCTCAGACTCAATTCTCTGTTTCTTTTAGATAGGAAGGTCACAGCTCCATCAATCTTGTTTATCTTTTCAATTAACCAGCTCATACTTTCCTTGATTTTTGTATTGTTTTCTTTATTTTATTCACTGATTTCTACTCTGATTTTTTATTTCTTTCCAGAGACCGAGTTTATTCCACTTGTTAGCTATAATTTTTTAAGCTGTTTATGTCATAGAAAATTTTTCTTTCTCTTTCAATTATGGCTAATTGCCTTGCTGCATCAATTAGTCAAGGATGACCATCACAGTATTTAAGACTGGGAATGCACTGCTCCAGGATCTTCTGGCTTTCAAAATTTCCATATAGAAAACTGCTATTATTCTGATTGTTTTTCCTTTACATGTAACTTGAACTTTTTTCTCTTGTAGCTTTCAATATGCTATCTTTATTATGTATTCTTAATATTTTAACTATGATTTGTCATGGGACTTTCTTTTCTCGTCCTGTCTATTTAGTGTTCGTGCACGTCCTGTATTTGTATGTCTGTGTTGTTCCTTAGTTTGGGGGAAGTTTTCTTCTATGTTCTTGTTGAAGACCTGGTTTGTACCATTGACTTGGGGTTCATTATACCTATAATTCATGTGAATCTTTTCCATGATGTCCCATATTTTCTCTATATTTCTGCCCTGTGTTTTATAATTATTTCCATATTCCTTGTTTCTTTGCTCTAGCTTCTCTACTTTTATCTCTGAGCCCTGTTAGACTATGTTCAGTTTTATTCATTCAAATATGAGGTTTTCCTTTAAGCTTACTAGTTGAATTACTACTGGGTTTTTCAGTTCCATTGTCATGCTATGATTTAACTGAATAAATTATCTCTTGTCTTAAACTTTATCATAGATCCTACTACTTGATGTATGAAAGGTTTATTCTCTTGGGTGCATTCCAGAGTTCTCAGGAGTTTTCATGATGCTTGACTTTACACACACACACACACAGAGAGACACACACACCCCACACACAAATATTTCATTGTCTCAACATTATCTTTCATCTCCCTATATTCTCATTGGTATTATCTGTTGATCATAATTTCTGCTGTACTTTTTGTTTGATTCACTTGATTAAGTATTATATGCCCAGCATTTATTTTTAATTCTTTTTCAGTGTCTTAATTTCCTTGCTATTTTTTCTTTATGCCTTTTACTTTCTCCTCCAAATTGCTAAAACATTTCATTCATTTTGCTGACTTTCTTGTCCAGGTGCTGAATCATGTCTGATGCTGCCATATGCTATTTCAGTATTCTTTGTAGCCAGAGAACCCTTTAAAATGTATGACTCTGAAATTTTTTTCTTCCATTTTAGCTATCCCATTATTAGTGATTTCTGGTATTAAAAAGCTATGGTCCTATAAAGAATCACAGTATCTTATTTATTCTTATTTCTTATACTTCTTTATTGCAGTTTGTGTGTCCTCTGGAATGAATGTGGGCTACAGTTTTTCTTCCCTACTCTCTATTTTGTCTTTCAAACATCTTTGTGTGACCTGCTTCTCTTGCATTTGTAGTCTTCACTAAGATGTAGGGATAAACTCTTTGCAGTAACAGACACTGTTCTCCAAGAGCAGTACTAGAGTTTGCTTGAAATAAGACACTTGTGTGCCTTTATTTTTTATTTAAATAGCAGTTTTCTTTCATTTATTCTACATACCAACCAGTTTCCCCTCCTTCCTCTCTTCCAGTAACCCCTCCCACTCACCTCCCTCCCCACCTACTCCCCTTCCACCTCTACCCAGAAAGGAACAGGCCTCCCCATGGGCCTTGCACAAAGCATGGTATTGTGTATCTTTCTTATACCTGTGATAAGGTTCACAAGTAGTGACACTAGAGGAGTAATTAACAAAAACATGGATTATAGTTTATCTGAGTAAAGTCTTTGATAATTAAATTAAAAAGGAGGTAATGTAAAGGGGAAGTGAGTAAAGTATGAACAAGAGGGAATGACATGAGTTACAGCTATGAAAAATTATATAAAAATATTGTAGCATAGATATAGATACATAGATTTATAGATACTTTCAAGGAACAACCATGAATGTCTACTAAGGTAAGATAAAAATGAAACTAAAATAATTACCAAGTTAAAGTACAATCGTGTAAATTAAAATAAAAAACAAAAATTCCTCTAACAGATATAACTGAAGAAAGTACATTGTTACCCTATGACTCTCTTTTGATTTAATGTGTGCTATGCAGACAGCTAAATAATGACTGCATCCAGTTTGCATTGTTGAGGACATGCAAACAATCTATGCTTTTGCATAATGCTGCCAACCATCTAACTCAGCCTGACTAGAGAGAGGACAGTCCATGTTGTCGCTGGAAGATCTAGAACCAAGAACCATTTTGATGTTCTCAGTCCTCCTTTCATCTCTGTCCTTTCCAGACATCGCTTCATTTCCTTTTATTACAGACATGTAATATTTCTTCTTATTGTAGGTATAAGGCTGCTGAGAGCACAAAAAAAATGAAAGGAGGAAAGAAGTCTACTCAAGAATACTGTCTGTTATGATATCAGTTTACAAATCCCTATTGGAATATTTTCAAATCTTCTACTCTAAGATTTTAGGTGCCCACTCTACACTCTACAATTGTGATTGTATAAGAGAAGCAAAACATTTCTAGCAGAGTTTCCAGAGAAGTACTGCTGCTCACAGAAATCTAGAGAAATCCAGGTCAGTGAACAATAGGCAATCACTACAGGGACCTTACAAGTATTAAATTAGCACGAGACTCAGAATTAATTAAACCACAGTGAACATCAGTTATAACTGAGCACCTTATGGGAGGTAGGAAAGAACTATTTGATAGAATGTCAACTAACTGGAAGCACTTAAGTGGATGGAAGAAAGATTACTCCTCCAAAGGGAACAATCTGTGAGGATGCCTTAAGGTAGGACCAGGCTTAGCACGGCAAATACCTGGTAGAAAGGTCACCATGACTTGGGTGCATCTCAACTTGAAGTTACCATGGCAAATGCCAAATCATGCCCATAGGAAGAAAAGAAAATCATCTTGTATATGGTTCTTCAAGTACACTGGGTGTTTATTTAAAATGTGACAGAACTCCTGTGGGTATTTTTAAAACATAGATTATAGATAAGAATTCAGAGTGTTTAGTCAAATAAAAGTGAATGACATAAAAGGCTATATAAAAGGCAAAGTCCAGCAAATGGGAGGTGCGTTCCTGTGAACAAGGGCTGGGAAGGAACATAGCTATTCCTGTACCATACAGAGATCATTTTTGATCTGGTTCTTACTATACATCACTTTTAAAATGGAGTCAAAAAGGAAAATGAGTAAAAATTATGCTACATCCTTACATTGTTACCAACTTAAGGTTGTATTTTTCTCAGTTTATTAATTTGCCAGCCATCTTGTTCTTGTATAAAAGATATCAGATAATATTCAGGTTAAGTTCACCAATGAAACAAATTTATTTTCTGAACATAATACTTGTATGTAGAAAAGTTCTGAGTTTTAATTAAATTAATTGAAAATAAAAGAAGATATAACAACTTCACTGACCCAAGGCTCAAGATATTAAATAGAAATTTTCAGAAATAAATACTTCAAAAGCTTTAAATTATATTCTCTTCAGAATTGTACAATAATATCTCATCATCTCATTCCATCCTTAGCCAAGAAATGAAATTTTCCTTTGTTCAGTATATCACACTTCATAAGAAATACAGGAATGAGACCAAAAACAACCTTTCTTGTAGTACATTACAGTTATTATACTGTTCTATCTCATTGTGCATAATTTATAATTTAAATGTAATGATAGAAAAGACACAGTGTGTCTACAACATAATTGTAGGTTTATAAAAAGCACTCTGCTAAGAGTTTATTACTGATTGATATTTCTGAAATTTACTCAAAATTTTGGGAAAATGTCCCTTGCAAATAGGGTAAGAGTTAGTGTATGATTTGTTTAAGGTAGATTGGTGTAGGAGGGTCCTTCTGTATTTGGGTTGCTTTTATTGGTTAATAAAGAAACTGCCTTGGCCTTCTGATAGGGCAGGACTTAGATAGACAGGATAAAGAGAACAGAATGCTGGGAAGGGGACAGAGTGAGAGAGAGCCGCCATGAAGCTCCCAGGTCACACACGCTGAATCTTTCCCGGTAAGCCACGACTTGTGGTGACACACAGATTATTAGAAATGGGTTAAACAAATATGTGAGAGTTAGCCAATAAGAGGCTAGAGCTAATGGGCCAGGCAGTATTTCAATGAATACAGTTTCTGTGTAATTATTTCGGGTATAAGCTAGCTAGGCACAGGGCGGCGGGAGCCGGGTGGCCGCTGGGACCAAAAGCAGGCCCATGCGCCTCTTGCAACAGTGGATGGTGCACATTTTTACAACTTTCTGGTAAGAACTCCAAATAGGAACCTCAGAAAAACCCTACCGAATACTCAGAGACTATTTGCAATTATACCAGACAGTAATCTTGGAACTTAGCCATCATTTTACTTTCACGGGATCCCATAGAAAGAACATCACTCCCATGACAACTGAAAGTAATTTTAGAAGACAATGTCCCCTCTCCCAACAAAGTTTGTCCTCAGGGCTAGGAACATCATTTAGTGGTTGATTATAATTGGTGTAGGGTTGGAGGTTGGGGGGAATTATGTAAGCTCAGGGATCTCTTTGAAAAAAAAGAAGAAATTGGATGTTGATGTGGTAGCAGATCAGTGTGAATTTACTTACACTAATAATAGTGAGTAATGGAATGAATACTTGTGAGCTATTATTTATAGTCAATTTACATTGGTATAAATTCTTGTATATTGATACAAACTTAAATTATATTGAATATGTTCCTATTTTCATCTACAATATTTGTATACCTAGGCAAAGTTATTTTGTCATGTTGTATACATGCATGCTTCTACCTCTACTTAAGACATTTTGTATATTGATACAATTTTAGGATATTGTACATATTGCAATATACATTCCTACCTCTGATCAAGATACTTATACATTGTTTACATTTTGAAGTCATTGTACTCATTTGTTGCACAGTTATTTAAAGATTGATTAATACTCTAATATGAAGTCTTAGTTTTTAAGTTACATAGGTATTAAGAATTGTAGGTCAATTGTCATCTATATCATACTTATAGTTAGACTAATCAGGTTCTTTAGATACATAGATATTGTATTCTGTATAGATAGGTAATCTTCAACCACTTCAAAGAGTTGTAAAATATAGCATTTAAATATCTTAGGGTTCTGTTGAAATGACACAATTGCTCCTGGAAGCACCTATCTATTCCCTAGAGAATGTTGAGCACCAAAGACACTCCACTTGGAGCTTGTGTTCTTCTTGGCAAAACTGGCCTTTGGGCCAGGAACTGCCCATGCATCGACCACTGACAAAATGCACAATGTCTGGACAGGACAAGCAGGATACAAGAAAAAAGACTGTCAAATCTTGCTGAGAAAGGGTAAGACAATTTTGAAAAACTTGTTGTCTCTGAAAATGGTCTGTCAGTTACTCTAGCCTTTAGCCAAAGTTGTTTTCTCCAACATTGCAAATGAGACTTTGGGTAATTGCCCAGTTAGCCAGTTGTCTCTGTCATTTGCTGCACATTTTGGAAGTTGCTTGATTGCACTTCCTGCTTACTCAAGTAATATTATTTCCCTTCTTGGGTCTTCGATGGGGTTGAAGCCTAAATAGCTGTATTTACTTTCCTCTCATGACTTGGCCAAGTTATTTATTATACAAGACTTAAACTCATTAGGATAGAATAATTATTGAAACATTTATCACATGTTTCTTGCTTGATATTGTTTATGCTAGTTGTAATTCTAATTTTTATACCTGGTATTTGTTCTTATTGTATATAATTTTGTATTAGGTTTAGAACTTTCTTACTTAAACAAAATGGGAGGTACTGTAGGAATTCCTATAGCTAGTAGTAGCCTTTAAGTTACCCACCCACTTGGGTGTGGCCTCTTCTACTATAAATGCCTATGTAAAGAGTGCATCCAGCCTCTCTTCCAGCAGCATGAGTTGGTTCCTGTTCCCTGTTCACGCAGGGGACTGTAATCTGTGAGTCTACTCCTGAATAAAAAACCCTCTATTATACTCAATTCTGAACTAGTGTGGGATTTCTTTTAAGTGTCTGTCTTCACTATGATATAGAAGGATGAAAATAACCCAGTGTCTTAAGAAGTAGAGGGATCTGTTGCTCATTAAATAATCATCCAGAGAAGGTTGCAATGATCTCTTCTGTCTCTTTAAGAGACAAGCCATGCCCACTCCCTTCCCTGTCTGCTGAGACAGGCTGATCTTCAGCTTCCAGCCTGAGTTCCCTCTCTTTTCCATCTCCCTCTCAAAGAGGCAGCTTCTGCCTGTCCCCACTTCTCCCCTTCCCCCTTCTGTCTCTCCCTTTTCTCTATCTCTCTATTCTCTTCTCTCCCTCTCTTTCTCTCTCTCCCTCTGTGTTCTTCTCCCCTTCTCCCCTCCCTTCCATAACCACTAAGTAAATATCCAACATCACTCTGCATGGCGTGCTTATCCATATCTCTGTCTCTTGCCTGCCACTGCATGTTTCCCTGGCCTGGATCAGGCACCGCTCGGGGACCTGCAGCCATCCCTACCTGGGACTGGCTGCTCTCAGTGCCCACTGCCTGCTGCCACATGGGGACCTGCAGCGTTTCTGCTACCTGCCACCACCGGGGATCCTCAATATTTTTAATTTTTCCATTACAAAGGTGTTCTTGGCAACAGGGCATCTTCTCATTTACCATGATTCAGAGACACAGGGGACAGCAACTCTATCAACTTTATGAATGGACTTGTGCTGGTCATGTCATTATGAAGAAAGAAAATAGTATGGAAAGACCTCTAGACTCACAAGGGGTGAGTTGGTTTCTGTATCAGTGCTCAGTACAAAATTGTCTGGGAAATGTGATCCAGATAGCTGAATATCAGCCCAGTTTACTGAGTATGAAGGAGGAACATGAAATTGTTGCATTTGCTTCCATTGTGTGTTCTGAAGACTATTGACAATTAGGAGAGTATGATTCAGTTTGCTATAACTTGTAGAAACTTAAGGCCATCTCCTTGTCCTAAATTCAATCTATAGATCTCTATAAAAAAAGAAAAAAGAAATAAATAAAAAGTCTTGGTTTGGAGCACATGAGGAAAGCTTGATCAGGGGACATTTTCCCCCATACTCATCCATATCTGTTGCCCAAAGAGTTTTCATTTTCTGCTGGTTGGTAGGCTTAGAGGTTTAGACAGCATAAATCTGTTCTCTCACCAAAATCCCAGCCAAGTTTAAATATTTGAGTACTTTTGAGGATATTATAAGACTGAGAGTTCTACTCAATGTTATACAGAAATTCTTGTAGAACTTTGTACCCTGTGACCTTTAATTCACTTTATTCCACCCAAGCACTGAAGACTCAATGTTCTCAAATGATATTCTGGCTTTCTCTGATGGAAACTAAACCTTTATTGGTAAAATTCTCAACTAGGAAGGAAGGTGCATGGTGTGATGGAAAGGTTAGGAGTGACAGACTGCTCCTGTGCAGTAAAATTCCTCAACCAGAAAAATAAATGGGGTTGGGGTGAGGGATAGGTGTCTATCAGCAGGTACCTTTCTCAAGGTTCATCAAACAACACACACACACACACACACACAGAGAGAGAGAGAGAGAGAGAGAGAGAGAGAGAGAGAGAGAGAGAGAGAAAGAGAGCAAGCCCAAATGCCTATGGAAATGTAGACATAAAAGAAACCAATAGTTTGTGGTATGTTGAAAAGACTGTGTATTTAAAACAGTGTTTAAAATAAAAAATAAATAAATAAAAACATGAAACCTCATCCTTTGTTAAGTTCAACTAAAAGAAACTTCAATTTGGTATTAGGGAGTATGTGTTTTACGACTGATTGAGACTACAAGTCATGCAGATCCAGATTCAATGAGCAGCAAAACCTCATGTTGCATTTCTAAGCACCAGTTCCTTCTGGAATGTTCAGCCTTTGCAATTTAAAGGCCTATTCCATTCATTGAATGAGACCCATTCACACTATTGAAAGTGGTCTGCTTTATTCAATTGCTACTGATTCAAATACTAATCAAACCTAAAAACTGATCACAGTGCTACATAGACTGGTGTTTGGTCAAACAGCAAGCACCACAGCCTCATCTCTTTGTCACATGAAGCTAACATGACAGGAGAGATGCTTCCAAATGCAGAGACCAAAAAGCCCAACCTTCTCTGTTAGTATCTAGTGATGTAGCTCATCATATTAGTTAGAATATTTTCCTTGAGAAGGAAGGAAAGAAAGAGAGACAGAGGAAGGGAGGATGAAAGGGAGGGGGGAGGGAGGGAGGGAGAAAGGGAAAGGAAGAAAGAAGGAAAGAAAAAAATAGAAGAAAAGAGCCAAGGTTTTTCTCTACCACACAGGAACTAAATTCTTATTTGATCTCTCTCTCTCTCTCTCTCTCTCTCTTGTCTCTCTCTCTCCTCTTTCCTTCCTTCCCTTGTTTATTTTTTTGGTTTGGTTTTGCCAGAATAAATTACATGTGTATTCATACAGTCATGAACAATATATAGATAAGAATAATCAAAATAGTAGTAATAAAAAAGAGATCTTCAATTTGAGAGGGGGGACAGGAGAAGGCTTAGAAGAAGAAAAAAATGAGGTAAAGGGATGTAACTATATTTTAATTAAAAGTTAGTTTTTAAAAATTAAGCAAGGAAAGAAGATCCTTACATGGACATTAAAGTGGCAGTCTTAGTGATTTTACCACAGATCTTCCCTAAATAAATGATGTCTCTATCCTCTCATGGAAGAAGAGGTTAATATTAAATATTAAACTTAGTCTTGTCTAAAGGAGACAAGTAAGAACTAGCTCTGGAAACATGCTTAAATACAAACTATGTGATAAATATTATGTAACTTGTATTTTTACAAGTTAGCTCTAAACAGGTTTGCTAAATATTTACTGATGGATTGAATGAGAAATTGGCCTCCTTTATCATCCAAGGAGCCCAATAGTAGTAGAGTATATCAGAATGAGGTGTGGCTGAATTTATGTTAAGCATAAAGACATACAGTAAATATGCTTTAAATGAGTAAAGTTTATGAAATAATTGAAATCTTTTGTTTCTGAGTAGGAAAAGTAATTTAATCCTCATAGTACAAAATGTGCCTCTTCATTTGTTTCCGGGCTTGAGATTTTATTGACATGTAAATAGCAAAGGGGATTAGAAATGCACAGCCTTAGTTTGTAGAAACAGTCTATAAGATGACTTTATCTTTTGTTCATTAATCCAGTTGATCATTTAATGATGAAGAAAGCAGGGGTTCACAAACCTCCACCCCTGTAGGGGAACATTTAAAACATGATAGCTACTGGAAGAAAGAAATTCAGTTTTATTTAGGGACATGGTCCACAATAGGCGAACCTTTGTCCAGTGAATGAATCCTTACTCATGAGTGTAGGAACACCACTAATTGCATTTTAGTGTTTAAAAACAAACAAACAAACCAGCCATGAGTTTGAATGGAGGAATAGGAGTCTGGAGGGCTTATCTGAGAAAGGTAGAGGGGAGAGTGAGAGGTGAATATTGTCAAAATACATGGTAATGTTTGGGGCGTTGATAGGACCCCACTGACTAAATACCCTGAAGAAAATGAGTCATGTCTAGTACTGGGTTCTTTTGGTTTGATTCTTTGGAGAGACATGGTCTCCCTGTTGTGGTTAACACCATTTAGAATTCTTTTACAAATGTGCGTGTGTGTGTGTTTGTACACTATATATACCCATAAGTACATAAACACACATATGTGTATTTATATATTTATATATTAAGGTGAAGCATATATATAAATGCATATATATACATGTTCATATACACACATATATTCTTTTTAAGGGCACTTCTACAGTAGTAGGATTCCTTGTGTCTTTTTCAAAGTTCTTTTATATTAGTAATTCTTCCATATTACTCCCTTTTCTACAATGTCCTCCTATTTAACTTTCTGTTCTATTACACCCTTCTCCACCTCCTTTCTACCTGTGCTCTTACCACTTCTCTTGGGAAGAAGTTTGTTTGTTGGTGATACAAGTTTTCATGACAAGCAAGCAAAACATCTCAGGGCAGTGCTTCATGGAAAAGGGGATGTCAGCAAGTGTTTCAAGAAAAAAAATACTACAAAAGAAAGCTGCAACAATAAAAACTAAAAAGAATTGATGAAATCCAGGAATGATTCTATCTCTTATTTTCTCAAGAGTAATGTATTTCTTATCCTGTTGTCTTTAGTCCTGTGTCCTGCTCATATATTACACATAATATATTCCCTAAAGCATGTTATCGTGGTTAGAGATAAATACCAACGTGCATAGGATTATCACAAAGATTGTTGCCACAAGCAACTTTGTTATAATCACAATTCACGAAATAAATATCACTAATGCTCCCAAGTTCATGTTGCAGGACAGTGGAGCATACAAATGTGAATTTTGCAACATCATTTCCTATCTTTTTAATGGTGTTTCCTTAAATGTGAAGGAAGCTATATAATTTCACCTGTTGCTTAGCCCTACTTATAGCCTTGCCCCTAAGGCAGTCATATGCAAATACATACACACACAAACACATAAACAAATCTTTGATTTTTAAAAATTCTTTCCATTTATTTGTTGATATTTTATCTTCAAGTATGTTGGTTGTGTTAGTACTGTTGTTTATTTCTTGGTTTCATGTATTATTCTGTAAGAAATACTGAAGAATATAGTTCTGGGTCCCCATGGTTCTGTTGTCCCTTTAACTTATTCCTCTATGAGAAACCAGTACAGAAATACCCTTGTAGGTAGTGGTCTTCAGGAGAAATTTCCCCCAAATTCCTCTTTTTAAAACCTGTTTATTTTTGTATGCATTAGTGTGTTTTGCTTGCATGTATATCTGTGTGATGGTGCCAGATCCCCTGGAGCTGGGGTTACAGACAGTTCTGAGCTGCCATTGGGTGCTCAGACAAAGAGGAATGAATCTGGGTCTTCTGGAAGAGCAGCTAATGCTTTTAACCTCTGAGCCATCTCTCCAGCCCTGCCCCCAAATTCTTAGTGTACAGTTATCTCATCTTTAAGTTCTTGAGGAGCACCACAGTCTATTCAAGTAAGCTAGATAATTTGTCTTAAATTTTTCTTTATCAGAAAAAGTTTTTACTTGTGTCCTTAAAAATATATACTTTCCTGCAAGCAATCAAAACGATAGAGAAGTCTTCAGCAATCAGCTCTCTATCATCAAAATGCTCAAAGTACCAGAACAAATACCTTCAGGGTCATGTGCACATAAATGTCCCCTTTATGTAAAATGAACACATTCAGCTATAAAAATTATGACTTCATGAAGGACATGGAAATCTGGATGAGCCATTGAACATCAACTGTAATGACTAGAAACCAAAAATCTAGGCAAATAAGACAAGTTGTGAAATCTGTGACCAATACGCACCTGAAGTGAGTCTCACTATCACTTTCATATCTGTGCACTGTGCTCTGGTGCCTGGTTCTAATGAGAGCAAGCTTTAAAGTATCCAAACCTATGCAACTTAAAGATGAAGTATAATTTTTCACCTTGCGCAGGGTCAACAGGCAAAAAGCCACTAGCATGGATCCTTACACCAATCCGTAAGTAAATGACTTCTATCAGGTCTTATGGGATACTAACCATCTACCCACAGTTTCTTGATAAATCTAGGCTTTCTGCAAAAAGAGGAACTAAATGGATACCCATAGACTTCTTATTTGTGGAGAACTCTATTAACTGGCATATTATTATTTTTTTCTGGTAGTTCTATCAAAGAATTATATTGTAAAAGAAAACCCAACAATACATCTTGCTATGAATATAAATAAATATAAATCAACTTATCTTGCTATAAATTTCCTAATAGTGAATAATTTGAATTTTAATGTATTTATTAAATAATACCTTTTTCTACCATGCAAAAAATTAAATGTTTATGTATATGATATCAGGATAAAAACTGATCACAAAGGAGTTTTGCATCTATTCAAGCTCAGATATTCTCATTGATAAAAATAAACAGCAAATCAAACAATTTCTAATATAGTAGTCTTCAAGTCTGGGAAGGCGGAAGCAAGCTGAGACTTCACCATGACCATGGTGTCACGTACATTGGTGAGCACTGCTTTGTCTTAGAAGGAAAAACAATCTTATCTTTATGAACATGTTTTCATAGTAAAGATATTTTCTTATGTTGTGAACAATATTCTCTTCAGTTTCTGTGAATGGCCAAATGAAACTATGACACAATTCTTGCATGAAGCTTGGCTTTTCTTTCAAACTGTGGTACTGAAACAATGCTGTATCATACACAATCAATTTTTATCCAGTTTCATTGAGAAGTTTCTCATAGACAAATCTGCAACAACTGTTGATCTTGACCTCTGGACCTAAATTCCATCACTTACCAAGATTGTAGTATGGAATGTGAGGAAGACACAGAAGATTTGGTTATTGCCCAGTTAACATCTAATCATAGGTTGAAAAGCAATCTGACCAATATTTCCATTTCCAAAGAGAATTCTTTATGAGCTTTTGGACAGGTTTGCTTTTCAATTGGAGGATTTGAATAGCTTCTGTGGTAGGGGAGACGCTGCCAGCAGATGATAATTCTGAATTTCACCTCATCATTAATGCTTCGGACCTCCAGGGAAGTCACTGTGCCTTTGACGAAGGTCGAAGCATTTTATAACCTTAATAAAGGCTCAGAGCCCCAGGAATAGCAAATGTGAGCAAGTGTGGGGAACTGATTTAATAAAAATATAACTAAATTTCCACTTTACACTATATCATCTTGAGAATTTCAAATCAAAATCAACACATGAACAGCACAATGCCCCTCAAACTTCAGAACTATTAAAATATAATTCACATACATGACGTTATTCACAAAAATTATCTTTTTCTTTTTTGTAGACTAATATTTTCTGAAACTTTTATATGTAGATTGTCTAATATTTTAAAGAATGCTATATAGAGACAAATAGTAACCTTAATAGATATGAATTTAAATCATAAACATCATGCTTCTCACTGTAATTTTATTTCCATATGGAATTTAGTTTGTTCTGTGTAGTGGTATAAGATGAGGATAAAATCACAAGCTAAATGATTATAAGAACTTCAATACCAAGGGACAAGTCATCTGTCTCAAATGTTATTAATAAATCATAATTTGTGGAATCCTGAATGGGTGTCATCATAATTTATGTTAGTGAGTACTTTTTTCCTATTCTGAGGCTTCTACTTCCTTCCATCAACTTTCATTCACTGGCCATGTTTTTATTCTTGAAAACTGAGGAAGGAAACAAAGGCTGCCGTGCCAGGACTGGGAGAGAATAATATTTCATCTTTGTTGACCTTCACAGAAACCTTTAGAGGAAAGCATTATTATTCCTATTCACAGACTGTGGATCAGAAAGGTTAAACAATGTTGCGAGGTCACTCTCTTGATGAGTATAGAGCTGAGTTCTGCTGAATTTTCTCAGTACAATAAACCACACTGTATATTGCAGGGAGAGACAGGAGCCCAGGAGTCTGGGGGAACAACAATACTAGGTCACTAGCAGGAGTGTCTATGGTGATCCCTGAATGAACCGGGAAACTGACCTGTAGGTTGATTCTCAAGGTGAGTGTTGGAGAGCAAGGAGTGTTGGGCTGAACTGGAGATGGTAAGGGTGTAGTATGAGTTGGAAACCAGAAATGAAAAGCTGGACAGTCAACCTTACAACTTGTAGAAGGTTTCTAGAAACATACGTTTCTCCATGTTTCAAAAACATGGAGAGGGTATCAGAAGAGCACTCTCATGTCAGGCAAAACAGTTGGAGTTCCGTACTTAAAATCTCCTAATTCTGGTTTTCTTTACCAAAGTCTGCCTTCTTTGCAAATATTTGTACACTTTCTGTTTTCCTTGACCACTGCTATGCTCTGTGATAGCCATTCAACTATTTTATTCCCAGCACCTGTGCACTGCATGCATTAAACCAAAATTTGGGAAAGATGGAAGTGGGGAGTGAGGAAGGGAAGAAACAGAGAGGAGAATGAGAAGGAGGAGATAAAGAAGCAGGATAGAAGAAAGAAGACTTTTAAATAATGATGATATTTAGAGGCCTGAGCTGAGATGCAGTGCTTATTGAAGCTATGATGAGAATACATCCCAACCACAATCATCCTGAGAATGGTAACCCAGACCCAGAAGGACAATCATAGTATGTATTCACTTGCAAGTGGACATTAGCCATTAAGTAAATGATAACCAAGCTACAGTCCATAGACCCAGAGAGGTTAAGGGATCTAGGGAGGATCTCCCTGGGAACAAGAAATATAATAAATTTTGTGGGTGGAATGGGGGCATGTGGGGATGGGAAAGGACAGATCAGGTCAGAGGAGGAACGGAGGGAGAGAGTTCATGGAAAGACAGCTGGAATTGGGGAGCATTGTGGGAGTGGTATGGAAGCCAAGTGCAAGAGAAACTTCTTGGAATCTATGAGGGTGACCCTAGTAAGGACTCCTAGTAATGGAGGAGAGTGAATCTGAACTTACCATCTTCTGTAATCAAGCAAAGCTTCCAGTGATGGGACTGGGTTTCATTCAAAATTGATTTTAAATTAAAAGTGTACACTATGTTTTAAAAATGGACCTCAAACTCTTGTGCTGAGAACGCCATCTTCCTAAATGGATGTGTGCTATTGTCTCAGAATGGGATAGTCATATACACATGCACATAAGTTAATATATCTTTAAAGAAATCCTAAGACTTTCTTGGAGAAGAATCTTCTAGGTAGTGGAAGAATAGTTAAAAGACTAGGAACAGCACTCATGTTAGTAAACCTGAGCAATACCAAAAACCCAGCAGTGCTAACGAAGAATGGTGTTGGATCTTGTGAAGTAAGTTGAGAATGGTCAAGACGTTTCTGCTCATTACACGGAGCAGGCAACACGTGATGGTGGTTCAGGCTAAGGTGGTAGCAGTGAGAGGGCTGTGGAGTCACAGGAGGCAGATTACACAGAAGGAAAAGCTGATAGAGGTGGTTAAGAGGTTTCATGGTGGGGCTAAGCAGCCAGATTTCCAGTCCATGGCCAGCACACAAGTAGAGGACTAAGTGCAATGAGCAAGTTAAATGAGGTTAGGGTGGACTGCACAAGTTATAGGAGGATCTTCTTTAAAAAATGAGAATTTGATTAAATCTGAAAGAAAAATGAAGCCTGAAAAGAAGGAAGAAATGAAGATGGGAGTTATAAAATAATCCCACACTAGTTCAGAATCGAGTATAATAAAGGGTTATTTATTTAGAGATAGGCTCACAGATCATAGTCTTAGATCACAGTCCTCTACATCAAAGGGGAAGAGGAACCGAATCCAGAAGCCGGGACAGAGAGCAAGCATGCGCTTTATGTTGGCATTTATAGTATAAGAGGCCACGCCCAAGTGGGCTGATATCTTAAAGGCTACTGGCTGAAGGAGTTCCCACAGCAAAGCAAGGGCAAGAAGATGGATAAAAATGCACACAGTGTTAAGTGCTGTCTCCGTTTTAGACTTTAAGGACATGGAAGCTATGCGCTTACTATCAGTGTGTGGGAAAGATTAACCAGATCTACAACCCCACTTTTCCTTCAAGCCAAATGAAACTGCATTGCTGGAACCCTGTTCCCAGAATTTCTGGTCTTGGTCTGGGGCTGACCTATTGTTAATGTAGATCCATTTGAGTGACTAGTGAGCAAAATGGTCAGCTTTCAGGGAACTCCAAGATGGATCTAACTGGAAGTGAATGCCCTACACAGTTGGTATGTGAAGCCTCAAAATAACGACTATATTTTCCTCTGCTTTCTCTGAAATTTTCCATGGCTGATAATTTAACCCGCAAAAATACGGTGTCTTTCTATTCATACCTTAAAAGATGTTTCTCTATCCACTCTGGATAAAATTGAAGGCTGACTCTTCACACACACACACACACACACACACACACACACACACACACAGACACACACACACACACACACACACACACACACACGAGGAGGGGAGCACTAAAAGTGTTTCATTTTATATCAGTCTTGTCTCCAGGGCCTCTTACAACAATTCAAGGACAACTGGTAGCCTTCCTATAAGCAGACATTAAGATAAGTGCAATGTTGTTGGAAGGGGCCCATGAATGACAAACATGAAGATAAATGTAAACAATTTTAATATGAAAGCACAGTTTTGTTTTACTGCAGTATAGTCAATGATACAGCTCAATCTAGAATAGTAGACAGATCCACCTAATCTGTAGCTTCGGGAAGTAGAACAAATAAATAAGTTGTATGGAAGTGTTCTTGTTTGTGGAGATAAATTTTAAAACTGAAATAGATTTGAGAAAAACAAATTAAAGGTAATATTTTTATGCTGGAGGCATAGCCAAACAAAATGGAATATAAAGGGTTGTGGGGGAAGAGGAAGAATTCAGCAAAGAGATAAATTATATCTACAGACAATGGAATGGCCTTTGAATGGAAGAAATGGAAGATGGATGATTATTGAATATTTTCATGCATTTCAAAAACATTTCTTCATCAAAAATCTAATGACACTACCACATGCCTGCTTTAGAAACAAAGCAAAACTAGCATAAAAGGCATCTTTTCCCACAACTTCCACCAGGTAGGAGGATGTGTGTTATGAAGCAATGAAGACAGATTCAGGGCTGGAAAATTCCAGCAATTATCCCTCAGGACTCATGCTTGCTAACTGGATCCTAATTTATAAGGTGTCAAAATAGTCATAATATTTCCATTTTCACCCTATATTGCATGCATTTAGGCTTACCTATGTCTCGCCTGTAATTCTTCACTAATTTCTAAATCAAATTTAGAACTAAGAGAAGTTTTATGGGATCCTTAGAAGAAGAAACCATTTTTGTCAAATGGGTTAGGGCTTTGTTTGCATTTGTTATTAAAGCTTATTTACAAAAATAGAGAATTTAATAAAGGTCAGAAAAACACTCTCATAAAGATAAGAATATTAATAACCATTAAATAAATAGCAGAATGTTTAACTTTATAAAGATATAATACAAGCAAATTCAATATACTTATATTTGTGGATAAGTCAACAAAGATCTTTTGTAAAAGTCATGTCTAAGTTTATAGGAATCTTTTATGAGAAATAAAGACTTTTCATATATTAAGTGGAGAATAAATTAATATCTTTAGGACAGACTGCTAATCAGATACCAAGATTACAAAAATATTGATTTTCTTTAATATGATATTTTAAATTTAGAGATGTATTTAAAGAAAACCAACATTGGTTTATAAAGTAATAAAATGTTTAATAAAGTATTAATCAGGATGGGGTATTATAAACATTGAAAATTCAATAATAAGTTTTTAATAATAAATTATAGTATAGATGCTGAAATTAGCTAGTGATATAAGAAATATCTTAACATGCCACAGAGGCAAATGATTACAATATCATTTCCATAGATGACAGGTTCAATTTTAGAAAAAAATAAATAACTATCTATACAATGTGAAAGGAAATTCACCAAAACATTAGCTTTGATTAAAAACATAGAGGAGATTTTAAATCCTGTTCTGGGCACAGTTGCTCTGTTGAGTGAGCAGTGGTGTTTGAGTGAAGCAGAAATATAAACACGCCATTAAATATCTGCAAGTTTCAGCTTGCTGAGGAAGCTTCAGACTGAGAGCTCAGAGAATAATGTATGAATTCCAAAGAGTAGCGTGAATTCTTCCTCTTATGAAAGATCCATGAGACCCTGAATACTTAATGCAAGGCTGTGAAAATGCCGGCTTTTATGAGCTGGTATGAAAGATCCATGCACACAAACTCCTGATTCAATTTATTCACTTTGCTGAGAGATGGACTCTGTGTGTGCTGCACATCCATTGTTGGTTCAGAGTCTGGACATGTGGCAAGCCCACTCTAGGCTGCTTACCTAGACTTCCTGGTAGGACATAGACTGTGCCATTTATGTATTACTTGTGTGTAAAATAGAGATTGTCTTGTATATGTCTACTAATATCATGTCATTGCAGAATGTCTTCATTCCATATTTCATGTATTCCTCTCTTCATGCTTTTGTTCATTTATTTATTTCTTTATGGTAAATTAGTATTTCTGCTGCTTGTCTAAGTCTAAACTCTTCTCTGAGGCAGAAGATCTCTCACTATTAATGAGAGCTTTCTAGATTAGACAAGATTCAGTCAATTATCTATTTAAGCAGGTAAGCATCTAAAAATTTGACAATTGATCACAGGCCTAGTTTTTCACTAGTGATGCAGCTAGTTTGATAATACAAGAAACCAGAAATCTTGAGGGATTATTGTTCCTCAATGTTTATTGCTCAATGCTAATCATGCTCAGGAAAGGCTAATTGATTTTCTGCATTTGTGGTTTTTTTTTTTCATTTCATTTTACTATACTTATCTCATTGCTTAGAAACAGAATCTCACATGTAACCCATGATGGCTTATATGGTTATGTCTCTTGTGCTGCTTACAGGTCTGTTCCAGCATAGGTGATTTCTAATTGATTTTCAAACCTGTTAAAAGAAGGTTGGTTTTCTTGTAACGGGATTTATCAAAACAATCCAATTGGGTTTTATGAGAGTTTGATGAAGATACTGCTTGAAGGGGTGTAAAAGAAGTTGGATTAGATAGGCATTTATCTCAGTATGAAAGCAGAATTTTTCCAGTGGTGAATAATAGCTGCTTTCCATTTCCTCCTATGTCAACTCTTGCTTACAGCTTAATTATTTAACAGTACCTCTGAAGTGCAGAACCAGATGAGACTGCCTCATAAATGGTCCCACTTGGTGGACATTCTTGCAGAAAGACTTTAAGATAGTCACAAATACTTTATTGTCTTCATCACAGTGGAGATGATGGCACAATCACATAGGAGGACAAATGTTACTTGCTCAACTTGCTTCCCTGAGCCACTTACCTAAACCAGATGCATTCCTAGGGACCCTTTCTTTGAGTCCACCAACAGTCACAGGTGATATAGAAGCCACAGAACCCAAAACAGGACATTCTTTCAGAGAGAGAGAGAGAGAGAGAGAGAGCACTGAAAGTCAGCTTCTCTTTAAAGATAGATGTCTTCTTCTGTCTAGGTATGTCAACTAGATTAAAAGCTCAGAAGAGTTTAATAAAGCTTAATATAGTCTAACTTGTTACTAGTGTTTGTTTAATGAGGTTTTATTTTGTTTTACTAAATCAGAAAAGCAAATTAGGCCATAGGCAGATTTATCTCTTTCCTAGACAAGGGAGATTTGGATTTTTTTTTTGATTGATTGCTTGTTTGGTTGTTTAAAAAAGAAGAATGCAGTATGAGTAGAGACTGCTCATTGGTTTTCAGCCACCCAGAACTGAATGATTACACAGAAACTATATTAATTGCAATACTGTTTGGACTATTAGCTCAGGCTTCTTATTAACTAACTCTTGCATCTTAAATTAACCCATTTTTATTAATCTGTGTATCACCATGAGGCTGTGGCCTACTGGTAAGGTTCTGGTGCATCTTTCTCCTTAGGCAGCTACGTGGTGTCTCCTTGACTCTACCTACTCTCTCTCTTTCTATCTCTTCCAGCCTGTCTATATTCTGCCCTGTCATAGGCCAAAGCAGCTTTATTCATTAACTAATAAGAACAACCCATATACAGAAGGACATCCCACATCAGTACAGTAAAAAAGAGAATGCTCTCAGGAATACAAATTGTGATGTAATTGATCACCACTCTCTCTTTTCACATTTGTGCTGGAGTGCTTCAAAGCCAATGACTCTGGTCAGGAAGAACTGGAACTTTCTTCAAATACAACTGCAGCTAGCCACTTCTGAAAATAGAAGGAAAAAGATTAAAAAAAGAAAAAACCTATTATTGTTATATTTCAAAGTTATTCAAGCTTACAATAATTATTAAATTATAACACCATAGAATACAGTAACAATAAACCTTGCATTGTTAAATGATATCACACTGAAAATGTTAATATTTTTCTTTTTCTTTTTTAAATGGGCAGAAGGCAGTAACTCAGGAAACTCTCTGGGAGGGAAAACAATTTCTGAAGGAATTTGCATAAAATTTCAGTGTGAACTGTTCCCTCCTTTAAGAAAAGTAGGAAAGTCAGTGAAGAGTTCGGGAAACACGAGGAGACTCAAGATGCTCACCCTTACAAAAAGACACGTTTTCTTTGTTCTAATATCAGAAAGAGGTAAAACAGTTGCACAACAGACTAGGAAATTCTGACTATCAAGGACTATTACTTCCTGTGTGTTGTGTGAGCATGGGTGCTGGCAGCTGGATTGCCATAAGAAATGCAGTTGATTGTGTCTGGGAAATGTCTGTTTTGATCTTTTCCAGGATCATATGCTACAGGGAATGTCATGAAAAGGACAAGAGAGAATTTTAGCCCTTTCTAGCAATAATTTGAAGACTTAATTTCTTTTTTATCATGGAATGTAAAATGAGTCAATATTCCTTCACAGCATTTTGCTGGCATGCCCACTGTAGGTAAGACTTCCCTGACTGAAGTCATCCCAAGAGAGCCAAGATGACTTCTTTCTGGAAGCCCAAATAGAGCATGAAGTCAGAGTCTCCAGGAGAAAAGGTGTGTGCATCTGATTCACACCTAGTCAAGGATTGTAATGGGCTTTTTAAGGTCTTTCTTATGAAGACAGCAACAAATTGTGGTGTCAAACAGAGACTTTCATGTAGTTTTTTAAAAGGGTCAATTTACTTCAGTCTTTCTCTAAATCAAAACAATAGAACTCAAAATAGGTCGGGGCACACTTTCTGTTCCTCCTCAGTCTTCTTTTGTTGTTCATATCACTGACCTGGCCTGGGGTTATATGGCTGCAGATAGAACAGCTTATAAAGGCAAAGAGTAGCTTACTACGGAAAACCCAAGTCAAAGCCAGGCGTGCCCAGAGAAGCTGGCTTTCATTTCTTCTTTGTTAGAAAAAGAGAGAGAAAAATCAACCTCAAGCTCAGTTTTTGTTAATGCAGACAACAAAAAATGTTAATTATCTAAGTAAATATTTGTAACAAATATAACTACTTATATTTTGGATAGTTGAAATCTAATATAAAATTATTTTCATTTAATGTCAAAGAAAACCTACAAATGGATAGCACCTTTTAAGAAAACAGCCCTGGTTCTTTTTACTCTAAATTTCTTTGTGTTCAGTAATGTTTACTCACTGTCTTGTTTTATCTACAACTCTCAAGTTTTTCTGATAAAATAAGTAAATTTGAAAAAAAATATTTTTCTTTTTGAATTCATGCTGAAAACATTAATGTTATCTTACCATTTTTAAAAATGGGTATGGAGAAACTAAATGATGAATCTCAAAAGAGTTTTGCTCTCTGATGGTGACCCTTACTGTAAACTGAGCTCCTTTTCAGTTTAGGTCTCTTTATATGAGACCTAAGGTTCTAAGGGATATTTCTTCAGTAAACTTCTTCCTTGGGAACAATTAACTCTCCAATGTAAAGATAGCTTAAAGAGCTGATAAGTTTGGTATGTGACCTCATTTTTAAAAAAATCACTTAGTATTAATGCAACCTGCTTAGTCTGTTTAGTGTTACTTGTAAGCTCATGAATTCAGGGATGACTACTTGATATTGGATAACTATTAGGGAGCTCTTTATCCTGCTCTTAGTATTCTATAGTTCCTTGTAGTTATTTGTTTATGATTGGGGCCCCTTCCTTGGTATCCTGTTTATTCGTGTTGTACTTCTTCAAGGTTTGTTTAGGAGGTCATGATTTTTTAGAGAAATTTTAAAACAATAAAGGAAAAAATGTTTGGAGGAATAAAAATGATTCCTTGTTTTCTAAACTATGATTAATATGTTCAATAACTAATAACTGAAATTTAAATAAAAATCACATAATAAACACTAAATAGCTCTAACTGACCCCTATTTATCATTTTTTATAATTTCAAAATAAGTTCTAAAAATATCAAATTATTAACAACATGCTATTTATGTTTCATGATTTGGTTCAAGGTATACCTTAATATCATTCCTTGAATTTCCTTTTTAAAATTTATTTCTTTCTCTCTTATATACAAATTTCTTACCAGATGATATTTTGTCAATTTCTTCCAAAATTTGTTTTGTTGTATCATTAGGAGAGGATGTGACTTTAATTGTAATTTGACCATTGGAGTGAGGATTGAAATACAGATTGACCATTGATGAGATTAGAGTAAACTTGTTTGTCATAAATATAGCTCCTTCCTAACCCTGCTGCTGTTGGGCCCTGCTCACAACCCTAGCAGACTTCTGCCACTGAGGCAGAGACCATACAAATCACAAGAAGTGAGTGACTCTCCTGTCCTGTGGCCACCCCTTCTCATCTGGGTACCACTGTTGAGCCTTGCCCTCATTCCAGAGGAATCCACTGTTCTGATGCAGCCTTCACCAGTAAACAAGTGAGCAGTTGAGTGTCCTGCCTGCCAGCGGGATGGCTGCCACTCCTTGGGTTCTGATTCCCCAAGATTTGTAGTGCTACCCAACCCTTCCCACCTGCGGTCAGCACTTCCCCAGAACTCTGGCAGACTTCTTAGGTTCAGACACAATTAATACCAGTTGGAAAATCAAACACCATAGGCCCAGGCACAGTACATACCAGTCAGAAGAACAGTCCCATCAGCTCTACCTGAGGCCAGGCTCATCCTAAGTACCCCAGAAGAAGACTCAGACTTTACTGGAGACCAGGTCAGATCTAGAGACCCAAGAAGACTTTGACTTCATTGGAGGCCAGATTGGATCAAGGGACCCAAAGCCCTGAAAACCCCGGAGGAGACACCCTACAGTACCTGAAAACTCACCAGTCACCAGAACTCTTGGCCACTTAGACCAGAGAGGAAACTTAAACCAAGGAACAAAACACCCATCCAACAAAGACAAACATAGGAATCAACACCTAGACCTACAATCATCCCAAATCCGGACAGATTGTAAGAACACAATCTGAAATTACCTGGTGCGAGTGAGAAGGAAACATGGAACATACAACAAACCCACTTAGTAGTTTATTAGAGGGTGTGTGTACAGGCCTGGGGAATTGGTGTGCAGAGAGAGAGAGAGAGAAAGATGGCACATTCAGCTTTTTAAAAGTTGCCTAGCACATGCGCACAGGGGGTTGGCATGACTACATCATATGCAGATGACGCAGATGATGGGCTTATGCATGCAAGCAAGGCTTAGCTGAGTCATAGTAGATGTAACCATGCATGCATGCATGTGGGTCATGCAGGGCCCTTTAACATTCAGGCACTTCTGCCTGAGGGTTTGTCTACACATGCATGGCTCTAGAACCCAGAAGTATCAGCCTTATGTAGTTGAAATCATTACATTCCACCCTTTTGTATATTATAAAAATTTCGGAGTTTGGGGGTCTTTAATGGGTGGGAATGGGGCATCGTAAGGTCTCTTGTGACTGCTTTGTGCTGATTTTGTGGGCGTCAGGGAGTTGAGATGCTTGACCACATCCTAGGGTGATTGATTACTTTTGTGTTTTTTCCGGGCTCTGGGGAACTGGCTGGCTGGCAGCTTGGACCTCACAAGATGTTAGAAAAGCAGAAAATTATGTCTGAAAAAAATTTAGATCCTGGTGATTAAGGGAGGAGAGTCCCAAGACAGAAGGTAGAGGAGGGTTCTTGGGGGGATGGGGGTGGAGGAGGGAATTTCCCAGGGGTTCCTGAGACCAGGAATGATAAGGGAAGAATTAAATGGTACTTATTCTGGGTGAGTCTGATCCATTTAGGTAGGTCCAATTGGCCCTGAAGCTTATGAAAGAAATGTTTGAAAAGAAATAAATTTTAGGCATATTAAAAGCTTATGATTACAATGATATAGTTTTGGAATGGAAGATGGTGGCAAGGGGGGAGGAAAAGAAGGGGGAATTATTGAAAAGGGGAATTATTAGACCCCTTAATGTTTTACCTGAAGTTAAATCTTAAGGAACTTGTTTTCCTTTAGCATCATGGTATTACATTAACATACAGGAAACACTGATGCATTCAGTGATAAACCTGTTATGTTAATGTCTGTTTTGTGAGTTTTTGGAGTTTGGGGCTGCAAACTCGTTATTGTTTCTTACCACCTAGGCTTTTAACCATCCTTGTACCTCCAGCTCTATGTTTAATGATAGTTCCTGTAATAACAGCTGAGTGGTTAACTGGAAATTTAAACATAACATTGGGGATATAGAGAAGTTGGTAAAGCAGATAGGAGAAAGAGAAAGAGGGAGAGTATATGGAGTTTTTGACACAGGAGAGTTGAGTACAATGATGAGACTTTTATTTTTCTGGAACTGGAGAAAGAGTGGCTGATCTTGGTGCCCTCTGGAACTTAAAGGAGCAGGGCCCTGTTTGAGTTACCATATACGAGGGAGTATCTTGAGCTGAAAGAGTAAAAGGTTTAAGGTGGGACAGGTGAATCCAATGAGGAAGTCCCTCAAGCTTGGCAGCTGTGGGAGTTACAAGAATTACATTAAAGAGGCCCTGCCATTTAGGGGAAAGGGGTGAGGGGTGTTGGTCTGGGGTAGAGAATAGTACCTGATCCCCTATTTTAATCAGCAGTAGGGATGAATTAGTGCATCATTGAGGTAATGAGTAGTCGGTAAAATCCCATAATAGGGAGCAAAGATGGGATAACAGCAGAGTAAGCAGGTGATCAGAAAGGGGAGAGGCTTTAGGTGAGAGGCCAGGGGTTAAAACTGGCTTCCCAAACATGAGTTCAAAGGGTGAGATGAAAAGGGGTCTTTTTTTTTCCATACATTGTTTTGTTTTATTTTTTCCATTCAAGAACATAATTAAAGAAATAAAATTTTTTTTCCTTTCTACCCCTTCTCCCAGTCCCCTCCCACTACCCCCCCACCCCTCCTCCCTCCCCCTTCTTCCTTGAAAGAGGGCATGGTGCCCTGCCCTGTTGGAAGTCCAAGGCCCACCCCCATCCCTCCTGGCCTAGGCAGGAGTGCATTCAAAAAGACTCGGTTCTCAAAAAGTTAATACATGCAGAAGAGATAGGTCCTGGTGTCATTGTTTGTGGGTTCT